>ARYC01002769.1:0-56414 GCA_000711775.1 Oxytricha trifallax | reverse complement strand
GCAAATTAAACAGAGAGAGAGAAGTCTCAAGTAAAACATGAATTGAGTAAGAGGCTCATCAAAGATTTATAAAAGCCAGAAGAGATGAACATAGATGCAGGAGCTGGCACTAAGAGAAGAAACATAGGCCCTAGCAAGCCCTATGAGGAAGAAAAGAAAGAGAAGCCAAATCCCTTTACGGGCAAATTTAATATGTGAACTTATTCATTCATTTAAATCTAAAACTTATTTATATACACAAAATCTCCCTTCTCTTGCGCATACTTTAGCTTTATCATCGCTGACTCTCTTAGCAGCACTCTTAATAAAATCTACTGTATCTATCTTTAAATCGTGCATCAGATGGTAGAGCAGCAATTTCTTATAATGACCTTTCAATAACCCCTAATATAATTCAATTCCATTGAACTAAGGGCTGTAAGGAACATTAAATTCAGGTGTTATGTTTAGCCTTTCATATTCCTTTCTTGAGTCTTTAGTTTTATGAACTGATAAGTTATCAACGAACAGAGTAATCTCTTAGTCAGCGTATTTGTCTCTGAGTTATTGTAAGATCTTAATATATTATTCAGTCTTTATAGAGCGAGGGTGGATAACATACGTCTCTAGGCCACTATCTTCACTGATTCCATCAAGGATTGCATGAGTTTATATCTTAACTTTTTAGTCATAAACTTCTATATTATATACCTCTTGTACCAAGACCTTGATATGAATGTATTGAATGTGAATACTGCTTCATCAGCGTGTATGAACTTTATATTATTCGTTTTAGCCCTCTGCTTTTAATCGAATATATAATTTAAATTATCTTATAAAATGGAACTTTGAAGTCAATCACTCTCTTAATGCGATTGACTGTCTTGTAAGATATTCCATTCTTTTTATATATGTTTGCTATAGATTAAGCAGAGATGTGAAGCTCAGGAAATTGGCGATGAAACATCACAGCTCTCTAGGTCAGAGAGAAGTGAGCCCAGTATTTAAGAGTCTTATTATTAATTAGATAATCGATATGATGCTGCTAAAATTTTAAGTGTCTCTTATGCTTAGAATTAAGATGCTATCTCTTTAAATTCAATGCTAATAGACAGTGAGACCTCACAGTTGCTGGAGATTTATGATTAGCCTTGCTATAGACGTATAATTCAGAACAGGCTTGAGTTATTCACTATATTCATCACATCCATATCGCAACTTAAACAAAAAATCTATATAGTCACTGTCATAAACTGACATCAAACCTCGCAAATACTCACTTAAATTACTAATATTTAATCATTAAACCCCTACATAAACCCTATTAAACCCTAATAAAGTATGCACTAATAGTCTACTTTATCAATCAAAAACTCAATCAAACTACTGAAAGGGTTTTGGGGTTTTGAATGAGAAGCTTCCTGTTCCAATACAAAAAATAATGATTTTTTAAAAAAATTCTGAAAATCTGTATCATCATTATGTTAGATTAATTCATATTTCAAAATACAGTATATTTTTGTTTTTTATTATTATGATAAAATTTAAAAGAAATATATCAAAGTAACATACTTTTATTATTAATTCAAATAATTTGTGAAACATATTTAATAATATATTTAAGGAAACAATTAATAATTAAAAGTAGAGAAATTATATTAAAAATGTTAATAATTTGGAGTCAAGGTAAAACAAAAATTAAATTCTGGCGGTAAGAACTTCCCCAATCAAATTTACACATTGAAATACAAGATTTATTATTTTAAATCTAGGAATATTTGTCAAAGAAATAAATTGAGCGTTAAAAGCTAGATTTAAATGAAATGATTAATGATTTTGCAATTGAATTTATATATCCTGAGAAATGAATCATTTATAAATTAGCAATAGTAATAATTAATTAAAAATAACTAAATTAATTCTAATTTTCTTTTATATTTTATACATTTTACTTAATTTATATTAAAAATATATTCTATTATGTATCATTATAGATTCTATAAAACTTACATTAAATATAAAATAAATTCTTTAAATTATCTCTAAGTTATGATTAACTCATTATATTTAAATTTAAAATATTATTTACAAAATTCTTGCAAATTTATATTTTAAATATTTTCATGAATAATTAAAAGACAAATAAATTTGATACAAAAATGCTTATAAAAAAATTAGTTATACAAAAGAATATTTTGAATTAAAACATTTGACATTTTTTTAAATATTTAAATTTCAATCGTTTAAGTTATATAAATGTAGGGATTTATAATTATTTTTAAGTATATTAAATGAGTAGCTCAAATTTATAAAGTTTAAATTTAATAATTGTAAACTTAATCAATTGAGTTGGTGTTAAAAATTTTTTAATTAATTTATTAAATTTAAGAGTGTCAATAAAATATGCATAGCTCCTCTTTGCTTAAAGAATAATTTAAGAAAAAATTCTTAGTTTATGGAAAACAATGCCAGAAATATGCAAAGGCGAGAAATTCTCAATGATTTTAAGAGTTTCCAAAATATGGAAATTATATGAAAAATATTGCCAATGGGAAGCATCCCCCCATAATTTGCACTTTTCGTTTTGTATTCTAGTAGAGTTATTACGCTTAATAATTGCAGCAAATAAACAAGGGGTTGTGCGATTAATAGTTTTCAAGTTATGGCCTCTTTTAATACAAAAATCATTATTAATTATACAGAAATTTTTAACTTCTTACAAATATAAATTGCTTATTAATTAATGACTTTCGCAATTATTTAATATATTGACAAAAAATATCAAGTTCATTTTAATTTTTTAAAGTAAATTTCAATTAAATTTTCAAAGCTTAATTATTTATTAAAATTTCAATGATTTATTCTAAATAATTCTTTTAGATTTAAATAATTTATAACATAAATTTATTTCAAATAGTATAATAAATTAAAATATAAAAATAAAGAATAAATATTAGTTTTTATAATCAAAGGTTATCATAGAAAATCTTAAATTTTACTTAATAATTAAATATTCAATTTGAATTAAATAAATATGATAATTATAAATTCGAAGAATAATTATAATTATAATTATATTTATTTAGAATATGAACATTTTATATTATTAATCCTTAGTAAATAAATTCAAAATTGAAAGTAATTAATTGATAGTTTCATTGTTTGAACGAATTTACGAAAGAAAAGGCAGGTTACAAAAAGATTTATTATTCAAATCTTGACAGAGAACAATTCTTAGAAAAATTTAACTCCCCTTAATTAGCATAAATGAGAGCAAAGAAACTGCTTATGTATGCAATATTTTTAGATTTCAGAGAATTTCCTGAACATTGAGACAAAATTAAATAAATTTCAAAAACAGAAAAAGAAATTAAAAGAAAATTAAGTTTAATTGAATTAAAAATTCAAGAATATTAAGAAATAGATCACAATGTGAATGTTAAAAAAGAGATTTAATTTGAAATAGAGAAAATAGTAGGACAAATTTAATTGGAACTTGAAAATCTTAGATTGTAAATATCTCAGACAATTATAAATTACGATGTCATTAATGATATTATAGTTTAATATAACATCAATCCAGAAAAATGAAAATATAACTTTAATATGTCTATGATTGAATTTCAATTAAATATTTAATTTTGATTCTTAATATTAGTTATTGAATTTTAAAGTTTATAGATTATATATGTATTTTTTAATATCAAATCACTCTTGTAATAAAGACTTTCTAAGCGAAGAGCCAATTATAAGAATTATCAAATGATACAAAAATGTATAGTTAAACACAAAGTCCATAAAAAAATCCCTAATATACAAATTCATTAAATATCTTATGAATGAGTATGTAATCTATTTTCAAGATTATTTTTCTAATACTCCCATTGTAAAAAGGATAAATAAATGGCTGTTAGTTCCCTAAAAAAATTATAGTATTTAAGTTAAAATAAATTTAAATAATAAAAAGAAGAGATATGTTTGGAAATTCTTTAATACTAATTCTTTTTAGATATTATAATCATTGAAATGATCATAATTAAAGAAGATATAAAAATAAAGGAGAAAAAAATTAATCAGGAAGTTTGATTCAATTGAAGATAACACAAAAATTTAATGCAAAAATTTTTTTTGAAGTAGAAAAGTTTGTCCTTTCATTTACTTGCTCAAGTATTCAGAAATATGTTTAATATTATTACAAAAATAAGAATTATTTTTGCTTTTTAAATTTTTTTTCTTCTCGATAATAATATAAATATATTGATATTTTAATTAATTACAACTACTTATATAAATTTTTATAATGCAATTATTTTTACTTAAAATGAATATTTATATATTTTTAGGCAATTTATCATCCTCGTAATTGAATATTCAAATTATAGCTTTTCTATATATTTATAATTCTCATTTTTTATAATTATATATATTTATATTATACAAAAAAATTTTCTAAGTCATGTTTGATGAAAACGTATAAAAAGAATCTGTCAAAAGGATTTTATAGCAAGCTCAGATATTTTTCCCATAAAATGATCAATAGTAATTGATCAAAGATATTGAAGAAATATTTAGCAACTTCTCTAAAATTGGTGAAATCACATAAGCACATAATTCAAGTTTTCTTAAGAAGTCAAAATAAGTAGTCAAATATTTTATGGCATAATTAACAAATACTAATTAAGAATTCTAAATCTTAAAATTAGAAATGTTCAACGAATTACATATAGAATTTAAAAAATACAGTTTGAGTAATCCATACTTAGATAAATTTGAATTAGTAATGCAGAACAGTTAAGATTTACTTTAAAAGGTTTTTTGTGATACAGAATTTATCTATGAACGAGTATAAGAGCTTTTGATTTATACACAAGATGCAATTATTCAATTAACTGAACAGGGACACAATGCTGGATTTGATAAATTGTATGAAAAAGCAAAAGAAATAATCCTCCAACATATTTTGCCAGAAAAATGAATCGCAATATTTGTATAAATTAATCTTAATTAATTTTTAAAATAGATTTCAAATCAAAAATTTTAATTTTTTTTAACAATTTACATTATATGTGAACAAGAGAACTAAATATCAACAAATATAATTAATTTTACTATTAAATGATTTATAAGAATTTATTTTTATAATAATTAATTGATTGTGTTTAATAATAATATCATTTATAACTCTATAAATAATCCAACCAAATCTCATATTATATAAATTTAATAATCAATATTTTTCAGATGCTAGCAAGCAAATGGACCTCATATAATTGGGTATAGACGTCCAATCTTCACCACTATAAAAAAACTCAAATATTTTTTAATTTATTCTAATATAACTAAATATCACTACCCAAAAATTAATTTTATATTATAATAAACAATATAAAACATTTTCTATTACTTGAAACAATCTAAGTAATTACATTACATATAGTTGTTTTTATTATTAAGCAGTTTTTTAATAAATATTAATTTGGACTTTTATCTTAAAGTAAATCTTAGGACCTTGATATCTTTATATAACACGATGTTAAATTGATATTTACAATTTTCTATTAATAAGTTTGCTTTATTCTTTATTTTCTATAATTATATTAATATCGAAAATCCAAATATATCTTGACAACAATTAGTAATAATTAATGTTTTATATAAAATCTTCATTTTTTTGCATTTGTAAAATATAGCATTTTAATTTTTATATTTATTTAAAAATTTATTAAAAAGTTGAATCAGATTTTTATAATAAATTTATGTACTTCACCTTAAACTATAACTTCTAATAACTTTAGAGCATTTATTAACTACTTTTGACAATTAAAAAATTAAAATAATATATTATCCGTGAATAATTGCTAAATTTTATAAGAATAAATCTTTAATATAAATTGTTATGCAATTCATAATTGAGCTAATTTAAATAGAACATTAATTTTAATTCATTCTAGATTAAAGTCTAATTTTGAACAAGGATCTCCCTTCCCTTGATTTTCAAATATTCATTCAATAACTCGTTTTGTATTTAATTATAAATAAAAATATTAAATTATAATATTAAATTAAATGGATAATCAAAACTTGTAAGACTTCCTTGAATAATCAATATCTAAGAAGTTAAAATTAGAGGAATAATTTCGCATCAAAACAAGGAAATTAGGCAAAAAATATGAAAAAATGATGTGCGAAACACTTAAAATAAGTGATTTTAAAAACTTAGATAACAATTTTCTATCTTTGTATCATTATTACAATATGTAATTTGTTACTTAATCTATAATATTTTAAGATTAGAGATACAATCCAGATTATAATAATTCTATCGGCAACCATTTTAAAATTAAGGAAAAAATTGTGGAAACTAACACAATACTTAATTCAAACTTAACGTTTTTTTAATAAATAATTGTGAATCAAAGCCATTCAAATAAAATTGAGTATTGCAAAAAGAATATAGAAGAATCTCTGAATTGCATTGAAACTTACACATCTTAATTGGGAAAAGATCTAAATATTGTCAATGATGTATTCATCTAGTATATCAACCCAGAAAAATGACAATTTAAAATCTATTGGAATTTATAGTTAATTAATTTTTTTAAAACTTAACTAAATTTTATCTTATTTTTTTTGAATAAGTATAATTCAAAGTATTTTACAATTTATAAAAATGTATTTTTATAAAGTCTTTAAATATTATATAATTTAACATCATTTGTTAAAAAAATAATTGAAAAGCCTGATCAAATTATAAATTCAACAAATAGTATCTTTCATTTCATATATATGAATTTATATAAATTTAATTTAAGAAGCTAAAAGATTTAGTACTTTTACTATATTTCATTAAAAGAGTGATATTTTAATAATTTTTAAATTGATTTTTGTTATCTAAGTTGTATAATTAATTATGACTTTAATTAATAATTATGCTTCCTTAAATAAATACAAAATAATATATTTGATATAATAAATATATGAGAAACTATTAAAAATAAATGCATTAAATTTCAAGATGCTAATTGATCCATTAACATAATAAACATGAATGATTAAATATTCGTCTAATTAAATAAAATTTCTAAATTTTAATTAGTTTACAAGAAAGTTACTAACTAAGGCTTTTTATGCATTTTAATTTTTGAAGTATTAAATTCTTTTTTATTAAAATTACAGAAGAAATATTTTAATAGTCAAATAAATTTATTGCCAATATCTTGACTTTATGCTTAAAATAGATAAATATTTATTTATATTGCTAAAATAATAACAATAATAACTTAATATTTATTAGATTATAATAATATTAAAAAAATAACATAATAATTTTTTCATTTAATTTTTATTTTCTTAATAATTAATTAAACTTAAGAATTTAATTAATATAATTATAATTTATTTTGAAACTTATGCAGCATAAGTAACCCAAAGTGGAACAGCTCATACAATAAAATGAGTTATTAATTTAAACAATATAAAGTAATTATGATGCATAAAAATAAGATATCAAATTATTGATTGAAAGATATATGTGTAAAACTTTTGAAGTCTAACACATTTTAATAAAAAAGAAAGGAAATCCAAATAATTAGAGATATACATGAAAAGATCTTGTAAATATAATGCTAAGATAATTAATCATAAATGGGTTTTAAAAATATGAAATAGACTCAGAATGCAACGAATATTTCAAGCTTATACCCAAATTAAACAAATTAATTATTGTGCTTTAAGATACTAATGAAATTATTAAGCACTATAATGGATATAAAATATTGCAAGAATGGGACAGGCTTTAACTTCAGTATGAAAAAAGGAAAATCAAATATTAAGAGATTATAAAGAAAATGAGAGAAGTTAATTTCATAGTGGATGTCAACAATTTAGTTATAGATTATATAGTTCCTGAAAAATGAAATTAAATTTTAAATTTTAAATTTTTAAATAATTTTGATTGTTATTCATATCTGGATTTGTTTTTTTTTAAATAATTAATTGAATTATTAATTCGTTAAATTATTAAAATAGAAAGTTATAAGGATAGGGTGATCCACATGAGCCCGAGGGTGGAGACTTTCTAATAGAGCTTTCTACTACACTAAGGCATGCTGAGGGTAATTAGGGGGTTGCTGGGTTCACTGCATTAGCGACCAGTCGGCGGGGATCAATCTGTCAGTTCCTAAACTCCTCGAGTTAACTGCATGCTAAGGATTTTCTTGCATAGATGAGCTATCTGGCGTGAGCTCAGCTTCCTAAGTAATAGGGAACAGGATGAAGGTAGTGCTCAGCCTTCAACAGTGAGAAAATGAAAGCCAGATGTCGACGATAAGGTATTTTCTCCCACACCTGGGTTAGGTAATGAAGCTAACACACCGAAAGGATAGAGACTACATTCTCAGCAGCGGTGGGAATGGTAAGAGTTTTCATCACGCCCTCCTTATTTGTTTACAGGAAGCAGAACTATGTAAGCTCTGCAGGGAGTGTTTTTACTTCGAATGCATCTCGGTTTGGAGTACTGTGGAATGGGGAGTGGAGTAGTTTTTCAGAGTCTTTTTGTCTTCACGACTGCCACGTACCGGATTGACAAGTCGACTCACTTAGATACGTCAACGTCACGACTAAGATTGATGGCTTAATTTTTGAAATAAACAGAGATATGTTAAATTCAATTTGAGATTACTCATTTAATACTAATTATAAATTCAAATATTAATCTTATAAATTATAATAATTGTAGATATAAATCATAATATTCTTTGTCTCAAGAAGATAAACTATCACTAATATTTATTTATTACATTATTTTTAATATAGCATTAGTAAAGCCATTTAGAAAATTTAGTAAGAAAAAACTTGTTTATTTGAAATTACTAGATGATAATGTGTTCCAACCGAGACCCCCCTCCCACCCCCCTCCCAGGCCTAAAACGAGACCCCCCCTCCTACCTAACTAGACCCCCCCGCTCCCACTCCAACAACATCCCCATTCATATGAAAATTTTGATTCTCTATGTTTAAATCATTTTCCTTCATGACATCTTGATATCATAATATTTGTTACACGTAAAAATATAATTTTTACCAAATTTTTCTCAACTTATAAAATGATACTCCCTTTTCAATTCAGGTATTTAAAAACTTTCACTACGTCCGTCAACTATTTCAGCACATATTCCTATAGGAAAATTAATTTATCATCTATCTCTAGTGGTCTTGATATAATTATAACGAAAAAATTATCAACCAACAAACTCACAAAAATATTTAATCCTTACAATTTAAATCATTTAATCGACTACATTCATTGTAATTTCAATAGTAGTTCCATTAATTTTTATGTTATATTTTTTTTAAATTTTCCTGTATATTATATCATTATAATTTTAATAGCAATTACTTTTATTGTATAATAAGTATCAAGAATATTAATTTAATATCATTTAAACAAATATTAATCAGTTAGTAATGAATATAGATATAGTTTTATTTATTAAAATTATCATATTACATGAAATTCATTTAAATTTAATAAATTATTATATAAAAACATATTAAATTAATATTCTTGATATTTATTATACAATAAAAGTAATTGCTATTAAAATTATAATGATATAATATACAGGAAAATATAAAAAAAATATAACATAAAAATTAATGGAACTACTATTGAAATTACAATGAATGTAGTCGATTAAATGATTTGAATTTTAAGGATTAAATATTTTTGTGAGTTTGTTGGTTGATAATTTTTTCGTTATAATTATATCAAGACCACTAGAGATAGATGATAAATTAATTTTCCTATAGGAATATGTGCTGAAATAGTTGACGGACGTAGTGAAAGTTTGAGAATCAAAATTTTCATATGAATGGGGATGTTGTTGGGGTGGCGAGGGGGGTCTAGTTAAGGTGGGAGGGGGGTCTAGTTAGGTGGGAGGGGGGGTGGGAGGGGGGGTCTCGGTTGGAACAATAATGAAAATTACAAATATACAAATCTTTACCATTAATACGTTATTTTTGAAAATAAATTTTATAATCTTATATTAAATACTACATAAATTAAAATAAGATGACATTATAATACGAATCCCAAATCACATGTATACTCTAACGACTTTTACAAATTTTATGCTAAGAGGGCTTTAAATATTAAACTTCTAAAAGAATCTTTGAATGACTTTAAGATGCTTCATTAACACTTACAAAAATAGATAGGTTATCTTAAATTTATAAGTTGACATGATAAGTAAAAATAATTAAATGATTTATCAGACATTCATTTAAGAAAATGCTGAAAATTTTGCAAGTGAGATATTAATCAATTATATAATACCTGAAAAATGAATGATTTCTATAATTCATTTAACTTGATTTCAATTTAAATAACTCAAATTTATTTTACATTAAATATTTCCTTTATCATATACATTGTTGCTTTTATTATCATTTAATTTTCTCAATTTTTGGCTTTCCTATTTTAATTATTTAAAAATATGATTTATATCTTTTAACTAATCTTTAACTATATAAGATGTCTATCTTGACATAGAATTCAGGATAGTAATGTCTCGATCAATGAAGAATTGTTATCATTCTTTTTTAACCAAATTTTATTGAGATTGTATTATTATATTATTTAACAGAATCTTAATAAAGAATTTATTATATTATACAGAAATTTAAATTTCAAATTATGTCAAGTAAACTATAGCCCTTACTTCCAAATTGTGAAAATGAAAATTCCTCTGTAAGATTATTACAGTCGATTAAATGAAAATTATTTTTACAAATAAAAATTAATATAGTTAATTTTTTAAAAAATAAAACATATTTTAAATTCCAAGATTTATGAAATTTTTATGCTTGAATATATATGATTTACATTATTAACATTTGCAATTTGAATATTAAAAAAGAGATAGACTTATATAATGTTTTATAATTTTAAATTAAAATTTAATAAAATATAATCATTTAAAATGGACTACTAAAAATTAAAATATTCTCTTCAATTTCTTTATGAAAAATAGTAAAATTTATCTACTAATTAGCACAAGTATTCAACATCAACTAAGAAATTTCTTTTCCACGTTATGTTAAGAAACTTTACTAGATTAAACTGGGGCTAATTATTCTAAACTTAGGATTCTTTACAACTTTCATATAATATTATAGCAACTTTTTTCATGAGGGATTTTTTGTCCTAAATTTCAAATGATTTCTTAAAACTATCTTCTTTATTTACTGAAACATGATAAAAATATATTATATAAAAGATATAGAACTTAGAAAAGTTCCAATTAAAGAGTAATATATTTAAATAAAAGAAATATTCAACATTATACAGAAAAAATTGGAGAAGTATGAACTTATGCAAAAAAATTAAGATTTGACTGATACAATTAGAGTATAATCAATCAATTTTATAAATCCAGAGAAATAAAACACATTCAAAATCTAAACTTACTTTTCTTAACTATATTAAAATTTATCCAATAATTTATATATATTATAGTTTATTGCCCATTATTTTATTAATTACTAATATTCATAATAAATGAAATGATTTCTTATTTAGATTAAAACGGATTAGTTATTAAAAATAGATAAGTATTTTAAATTATTGAAATTAAGAAAATAAATGTAGGCAATTGTAAATTACCAATTTGACGTGGTCATTATTTATTATTTTTATAAACTCCATAATTTAGTTTTTTCTTAAATTTGTAGTAATGTTATTAAACGCATTAGATTATGAGTTTAGAGTTATGAATTTAATAACGGCTGCTAGATTAGTAATTTAATGCAAATTAAATGGAGTAGAAAAGAAGTAGCTGAGTAGCTTACGAAGCTAATCAGATATTTCTATCATCAACTACGGCAAAAGAACCAAAGCTAAACTAGTATAAGTTTTATTAATAAGTAGTCTTACAACAGATCGTTTATGATTAACACTTTTTCACCAAGTTTTTCCAAAATACTTGGACCATTATAGGATATCTCTGTTACTAGATTAGCATATTAGTAGTGAATACCACAAGACATCAGAGGAAATATAGTGGATTACCTGGCGTTTTAGCTCATGTTTGTCTCTGAAATCTCTAGAAGTAAGAAAGGTTAACGTTTGGCTTAAAGCATGGTCTTCCCTTTATAGAGTCATTCTCACTGAGTTATCCCATTGATATCCTCTTCTCACTCCAATTATGCTTATGTCAGGCATATTTCCAAGAAAGAGAGCATAGATTAAGTATGCAAGGGAGCTGCTAAATATATATTGGTTCATTTTAAAACTTATAATAAATTTACATTTTAAACTCTCATAATGTTTTTAATTATAATAATTTTATTAGAATTTATAGAAAAAAATCTTAAAAATGAATCACAGAGAATTAAACGATACCCATCAAACTTTACAATAAAAACTTGGAAATTTATCTGCTTAATGGAATGAAGATTTTCGTGTTCACATAAGAAAAAGCATTCCCATGCTTTGTAAAACATTAAACTTAGATAGTTTACTTACTTAATCTGGCACTTTATTATTCTAAAATTAGGATCCCTTACAAATTTTACAAGAAAAAATAGAAATTTTTCTCATGATGCATTGTACAGACATAAGTTACAAAAAGCATTTTAAATTATCACCTAAATTTGGTATTTTAAGAAGTAAATTACTTACGCTAAAGAATTCAGAAATCAATAGCAATACAAATCCAAGTGTATTAATTAAAATATAAGAAATACTCAGTTATATAGAGAGGAAATTGGAGAAGTATGATTTTCAACGATAAAATTTAAATTTAACCAACTTTATTAATGATTATTCAATCAATTTTATTAATCCTGAGAAATGAAGCACATCTTGAATTACAATTTAATTAAATTTTATTACTTAAATTTACATTAATCCAATAAATTTTAATCATTTTATTATAATAATAATATAAATACTATTTTTACTTTTATATATTTACTTCTATACAAATGAAATAGCTTTTTATTCTAATTAATTACGAATTAAACTGACTAAATTTAAATTATGCAAAAAAAATATTTTTATACAAATAAAACATATGTAATTATTTTTAGAATTTGAAATCTATTATAATTTAGTTATTTCTTTAGTGTCTGTAATTAATAAACAATATTTAAAAATTAAGAGTTTAATTTAATATAAATTCAATTTTATATAATTTATAGCAAATTCATGATTAAAATTAAAGAGTTATATTATAAAATACCATAAATTATAAAATTCAATTTATTATAACACTATTATTTCATTAATATCGTTTGAATTATAGTTACTTATAATTATGTTTTAAATTTGCAATAATTTTATAAGATATTGATATAAAAAGTATATCATCAAAATTTCTTTGGTCAAAATCAATACAATTTAAAAAAGTAATTTATCTAATAATACTCTTTATAGTAGGAAGCATGATTTGATAAATCATAATTTCTGATTATGTCTCTTTGGTATTAATTAGTCTTTGCATTTAGTAATATATAACAAAATGAAAGTAATACTGTTGATAACTATAAAATTATTTTAACATTTTAAGTTTATAAAACCATAATAATCATAGTTCTAACTAAAAAATATAATCAATTATAGTGATAAGCATATAACTTAATCAAAACGAAGAAACGATACAAATCTATACTACCATATGATTTTATAAAATGTTATGCATATAATATCTTACATACAATAAATTCAAGATCATGGTAATATTGTCAAAGTTGCCTATAAAATGAATAATTTTTAAGTTATAGCTATATCTTTTGTGATAATTCATTTTATTTTACTTAATAATTCTTTTATAAGTAAATTAATTTCAGATTTCCATTTAGACTTTTATTATTTAGGTTAAAACATTAATTTAATGGAGGATATTAAATAAATTTATTATCTTTTATTAAAACTATTGTCAAAGTTTATTAAAATAATTTATAATGAGTATAAATATTTTGAAATTATTATTATGAATAATATATTATATTTTTTTAATTAAACAATAAAAATTTAATAATTTAAAATAATATATAAACTTAAATAATATAATAAAGTTATATTAATATTTTTAAATTGATACAAAATGGACTACCAATAATTAAACAAAACATTTATTTCTTTAGATTAACAAAGACAAAGTCAAAATGATGAGAGTCTGATACTCATTTAAAATAATATAATTAAATAATCTCCTATGTTCTGTAAAACTATAACTAAAGAGGATTTGATGAAATATTAAAATTCTAATATTTTTTGGTATTTAGATCCCTTACTACATTTTTAATAAATATTGACTGATTACCTTATCAATAATTATACTGATCTAAGGTTGGATAAGCATTTACATATTGCATGCAAAATTATTAATGCCAAAAAATATTTACAAATTTTATAGAAATTAGAAAGGAAAAACATTGTTTAAACAAATTTATGGTTGAGGGAAGTTTCTTACACCGAATTGGCATATGTACTCAAAGGGGAAGCTTCCTGTTCCAATACAAAAAAAATGATTTTTTAAAAAATTCTGAAAATCTCTATTATCATTATGTTAGATTAATTCATATTTCAACATACAGTATATTTTTGTTTTTTATTATTATGATAAAATTTAAAAGAGTTATATTAAAGTAACATACTTTTATTATTAATTCAAATAATTTGTGAAACATATTTAATAATATATTTAAGGAAACAATTAGTAGATAAAAGTAGAGAAATTATATTAAAAATGTTAATAATTTGGAGTTAAGGTAAAACATAAATTAATTTTGGGGGTAAGAAACTTCCCCAATAAAATTTAAACATTGAAATACAAAATTATTTAAAAGAAGTCTAGGAATTTTTGTCAAAGAAATAAATTAAGCGTTAAAAGCTAGATTTAAATGAAATGATTAATGATTTTGCAATTGAATTTATAAATCCTGAGAAATGAATTACTAATAAATTAACTATAGAAATAATTAATTTAAAATTTTATTTATATTTTATAAATTTTACTTGAATTATATTAAAAATATATTCTATTATGTATCTTTATAAATTCTATGAAACTTACATAAAATATAAAATAAATTCTTTAAATTATCTCTAAGTTATGATTAACTCATTCTATTTAAATGTAAAATATTTTTTAAAGTATTATTTCCAAATAGATTTATCATAATTGTTTTAATATACCAAGTCGCTTAAAAAACAGAATTCATATATTATTTAGTTTATAATAATGTAAAATATAAAAATTCTTGCAAATTTATATTTTAATTATTTCCATGAATAATTAAAAACAAATAAATTTGATAAAAAAAAAAAGTATATAAGAACTTTAGTTTTACAAAACAATACTCTAAATTAAAACTTTTGACATATATTTTGAATATTTAAATTTTAATCGTATAAGTTATATAAATGTAGGGATTATAATTATTTTTAAGTATATTAAATGAGTAGCTCAAATTTATAAAGTTTTTATTTAATAATTGTAAACTGAATCAACTGAGTTTATATAAGAAATTTTTTAATTTAATTTAAGAGTGTCAATAAATTATGTATTGCTATTCTTTGCTCAAAGAATAATTTAAGAATAAACATTCTTGCTTCATGGAAAACAATGCCAGAAATATGCTAAACCGGGAAATTTTCAATTAATTTATAGAGTTTCCAGAATATTGAATTTATAAAAACAAATAATGTATACTTTTCAACTTGTATTTTAGTAGAGTTAGGACGCTAAATAAAAGTAGCAAATAACATTGGGTGTGCGAGCAAGAATTTTCTAGCAATGGCATATCAAATCCCTATTATTTACACAAATCATTATTAATTCTTTTTTAGCAAAATTATCAAGTATATTTCAATTTATTAAGGAGAATTTTAATTATATTTTCAAATCTTATTTGTTTATTAAAATTTTGATGATTTATTAGTAATAATTATTTAGATTACAAAAATGTGGAACATAAATTTAAATCAAAATAGAAGAATAAATTAAAATATAAAAATGCAAAATAAATATTAGTTATAATTATCAAAGATTATCAAAGAAAAATCTTAAATTTTAGTTAAAATTAAATATTCAATTTGAATTGAAAGAAATATGATAGTTAATGATTCGAATTATTATTATAAAAATATTTATATTAGAAATATGAAGATTTTAAAGTATTAATCTTTAGTAAATAAATTTAAAATTAAATGTAATTAATTGATAGTTTCATTGTTTGAACAATTTTACGAAGAAAAGGCAGGTTACAAAAAGATTTAATGTTCAACTCTTAACAAAGAACATTTCTTAAAAAGGTTTAACTCCCCTAGATTAGCATAATAAATGGGAGTAAAGGAAATGTTTATGTATGCAATATTTTTAGATTTAAAAGAAACATCTGAACATTGAGACCAAATTGAAAATTTCATAAACAGAAAAGAAATTAAAAGAAGATTATAATAAATTGAAGTAAAATTTAAGAATGTTCAGAAATAGATCAAAAGTTTAATGTTTAATTGTTTAATAAGAGATTTAGTTTGAAATAGAGAAAATAGTAGGACAAATTTAATTGGAACTTGAAAATTTTAGATTCTATAAAAACCATGACAATTTAAAATGTAAGTTCTTTAAGGATTTACTGTTAATTATATTTGGAAAAATAGAAGGTGCCTCATACTTTTTAGAAGAAGAAAGCACCATATTTTTGATATTAAGTACATACATAACAAAGATTGTAAAATTCCTATTGAACTTACCCTTATTCCTTTAGGATCTCTGAAGTTTAACTGGCATGGACTTTATTGATTGTAAATATCAGACAATCTAAAATTACGATGCTATTAATGAGAAAATTTATAGTATAATATGTTAATCCAGAAAAATGAAGATAAAACTTTAATACGTCTATGATTTAATTTCAATTAAAATATATAAAATATGATTTTTATTATTAGTTATTAAATTTGAAAGTTTATAGTTAATAAATAGTAATGACAATGTTCCCACTTTTTTTAAAAAATCTAAGTCCTTGTCTTTAAACTGTTGAATGACCTATATCATTACACTAATCGCAAATGAAAAAAAAGTCTTTCCAAGGGAAGAGCCAATTATAAGAATTATAGAATTATGCAAAAATTTATTGTTAAAATTTAAATCCATCATTAAAATCCCTTATATACAAACAAAATCATTGAATTTATATGAAGAAAGTTTTATCTATTTTAAAAATAACTTTCTTTTCTTCTTTCTAACACTCCCATTATAATGAGGACAAATCATTATCTGTTAGTAACTTAAACAATTTATAGAATCAAAACCCCTTAGTGAGGTTTATAAGTGCTTTGATTCGTAGGGTATAGTTGGGATCTTATTGGGGTTAGTAGAGAAAACGCAGGTTTTATGTTAATTTTAAGTATATTTAATGAATATTAGTTGATTTAAATCAAACAAATTTTATCTGCTTGTCTTTATTGTATCTCTTGAATCTTACTCTCTGTAGTGGTTCAAGTAAATCGTCTAAGGATTATCTTGGATATGATGGCGCTCTTACAATTATCATGTCTACAATCTATTTGAATTCTTTGCAGATATCGTCCTGCTTTATATGCTTACTGGATAAACTTATTGATTATTTCTCTTATTTGGTACCATAATAAGACAAGCATTCCATGTCACTCTCTAAAATTATAGAAGCTACTGCCCACACATCCCACTAAACTGATCCATTCGTCCACTTCTCTCTGATTGGGAAGTATCCAGAGGAGTGCCAAGAACCTTTGCTAAAGTTACTATCTCTTATCTTAAGGCTCTATTGAAATCGATAACTACGACTTCTAAAGTGCAGAGGTTCAGCAATTCATTTTCAGGTTTCAATCTCTATGAACATACCCAAGTTCATGCAACTCCTTGACACCCTTTATCATATATGATAGTATATCATTCAAATCATCTGGGTATCTGTTATGATATAAATAATCTCTCAGAGTCATTTCATATTTCTTAAGTCTTAGTGCGATAAAACCATAGCTTAAAATAACACCATCTAGCTTAAGCAAGTTCTTGCAATCTTTTCTCTATGCCTCTCTAAGAATCATATATTCGTTAGCAAACTCATTTTAGTATTGCTCGTTCTTAAGGAGATAGCTGAAAGGGTACACCTTGTATGCATACTCATCAACCACTATAAGCTTTGCCTTGTTAGGAACACTTATATGCAAGTAATTCTCAATACAACTACTTAGATTAATTACATTCAATGCAGGAATGTTCATAGCTTTTGCTTGGAAGCAGGCTAGAATTATATTGCCTGCAGGTTAGTTCATCGATTCTTATCTTTTCTGTCTCTTGAGCTTCTCCTGTTACTCTCTTTAAGTCTCAAGAGTATTTGATTTTCTTATAGATGGCACAAGTTTCTATGTCTCTTTATCTTAAATCAAGAACTCACTGAGGTGATGCTTTTGCATGTGCTTCTTAATTTTTTCAGAGTGAGTATAAGACTTCATACAAGTTGTGCATTAGTACCTTTCATCCACTTTGTCATGCTTGAAATATATCTTGGCTTTGCCAGAGTGTACCTCTTAAGGTGTCTCTTCAAGCTTTGTTCGGTTGAGAAAAAATTCTAGCAGTCTTCACATAAAAATGTTTTTATCTTTTCAATAGGTAGCTGTTCTTTAGTTCCTCAATATATTCAATTTATGTTTAAAGTCCTATCTCTGCTCTCTCCTTTAAGTTCTATACTTCTATTTAGAAGACCTCTGCTTCAAACTCAAGAGCTCTTAGTTTTACCTCCTTCTCAATATAAATTACTTCTGGTTTCTTGGAGGTGCCCAAGTTGAGTAATGATTAATCTGTTCCAAGAGAAACTGCCTTACGATTTAAGTTAGCCGCCATGTTTAAATTCAAATTTAAATTTCTATTATAAAGCTCTAATAACCACTCTAGTTATAGCAACTATGTATAAGAGTTGGCACTGAAGTGGTAATAGTTGATATTGAAGTGCTAGAGGTAAAATTTATACTTAGTTTATAACTATAATTTTTCTAATTTCATGCTTAATATTTTTAATTTTGGAACCAACTGAGAATAAATTCAGGTTGGTACTGGTACCAATTAGGTTTTGAGCCATTTTCGAACTTTTCCATTAAAACCTCATTAGTTTAAGGCTTGGTACAAATTAAGTTTTGGTACTATTAAATTGGTACCAATTAAAATTAAACCGAATTAGTACCAGTACTAATTAAATTTAAATAAATTTAGTACTAATTTAATGGAACTAAATTGATAAAAATGGAGCTCCATCTCTGCAGTTTGTTACAGCTTCTGCAAACTTTCTCCACGTATCTTTGCAGGGTTGACCTCCTATAAGATGCCCATATTTAATAGTAAGATTTTAAACAATAGGATCCAGAAGTCTATAAGTTATAATTTTAAATTCATTAATAGGAAGAAGAACAAAGATGGAATCACTCAATGATCAAATGAAAAGAGTCGAGGCTCAAGAAATGATATCAAGATTCAGAAGTAAATAAGATCTCTATCGATACCTAACTTTACATGGTAAGATAAATTGATGACTATTGACATATTATACAGTTGGTTTATTCCTTCCAACGATGGAAGGTACCAAAATTTCATTCTTGAAAGCAATACTTGTGAGGAAAAGAAAGCTTTTAAAAATAAAGAGATTAAACTTATCGAAATTCCCAACTACTCTGAGATTTCAGTCACTAATCTTTATGAGGATGCCATGTAAGATGAGGAAGTGGTAGTTTACCTTCCTGCCAAGAAACAACTCTCTAATAAACTACCAGAGAGGAACTTTTTCTTTGGTGTTCTTGGTACAATAAAAGAGGAGTATCTCAGAGAAATAATTGAAGAAGCACATAAGAAACGATATTCTATCTCTCCTGAAGACTAGAAAAAGCAAGGCATTCTAATAAGCTCAGCTTGGCTAGAGGAACTTAAGAAGCATCCTTATCTTTCAAGTAAGCTTTGACATATAACTTTGTAGGAAAATCTGGCACTGGTATATATCTTATGAAAGAGCATGCAAAGGTTCACAGAGAAAGAAAGTCGCAGACAATTCATGAGGTGAGCAAGAGGCTTTATAAAGATGTCTAAAAACCAGATGATATGAACATAGATGCAGGAGCTGGCACTAAGAGAAGAAATATGGGCCCAAGCAAGCCATAAGAAGAGGAGAAGAAAGAGAAGCCAAACCCTTTTATGGGCCAATTTAATATGTGAATATATTCATTCGTTTAAATCTAAAACTTATTTATAAACATTCATTCTTCCCTCTCTCGCACAAATTGTTGTCTTATCTACGCTCACTCTCTTACAGCTGCTTTGAATTAAGTCTACTGTATCGATGGGCAAGTCATGCATAAGATGATACAGCAGCAGCTTCTTGTAGTGAGTCTTGATTTAACTCCAGTAAAATTCAATTCCATTAAATTATGGGCTATAAGGAACGTTGTATACAGGAGTTATGTTTAACTCTTCATAAGCTTTCTTAGACTCCTTAGTCTTATGAACTGATAAGTTATCAACAAACAAGATGATTTCTTAGTTGCTATACTTCTCTCTGAGCTTATGCAAGAACTCAATATACTGCTCTCGCTTAATAGAGCGAGGATGAATGACATAAGCTTCTAGACTTTAATCTTCACTAATTTCAGCTAAAATTGCGTGAGTGGCAACCTTCACCTTTTAGTCATATACTTCTATGTTATAGTACTTTTTATACCAGGACTTATTAATAAAAGTGTTGAAGGTGGATACAGCTTCTTCAGCGTGTATGAACTTGATGTTATTAGTAATAGCTCTCTGCATTTAATCATATATAAAGTTTAAATTATTACTATAAAATGGCACTGTAAAATCAATCACACTCTTCACTGTTTACAATCTTGAAAGTAATACCATTTCTTCTTTAAATGTTGGCTATAGTCTAAGGAGAGATACGCATGTCAGGAAACTTGCGATGAAACATCACAGCTCGTTAGTCTAGAGGAAAGTGTGCCCAATACTTTAAAGTCTTAGAGTCACAGAGGTAGTCAATATGGTTCTGTGAGAACTTTTATTTTCTTACTGGATGTTTTCAAGTACCAGAATTAAAATGCTAAACAGCTAACATGCAGTGATACCTAACAGTAGAGGCACTTTTGTGTAAGAACTTTGCTATAGCTGAATAATTCAGTAATGGTTTGACTTAATCTATATTAATACTCGTACCATACCTTAGCTTAAGTAGTAAATCTAAATATTTCTCATCATAAATAGACCCTAAATTTCGCTAATTTCTATTTCTCATTTTGCAAATTGGCCTAATTTCTCTACTAACCCCAATAAGACCCCAACTATACCCTACAAATCAAAGCACTTATAAACCTCACTAAGGGGTTTTGAGGTTTTGATTGAACAGACATAAGTTACAAAAAGCATTTTAAATTATCACCTAAATTTGGTATTTTAAGAAGTAAATTACTTACGCTAAAGAATTCAGAAATCAATAACAATACAAATCCAAATGTATTAAATGAAATTAAAGAAATACTCAGCTATATAGAGAGAAAATTGGAGAAGTATGAAAATTAAAGATAAAATTCAAATTTAACCAACATTATTAATGATTATATAATAAATTTTATAAATCCTGAGAAATGAAGCTCAACTTAAACTAAAATTTAATTTAATATTATTACTATAATTTACATTAATCCAATAAATTTTAATCATTTTTTAATAATTTTTTTATTTATTCTTAGTTCTATACAAATGAAATAACTTTTTATTCACATTAGTTATGAATTAAGCTGCCTAAATGAAAACTATGCAAGAAATATTTTTATAAAAATAAAATAAATGTAATTAATTTAGGAGTTTAAATTTATTATAATTTATTTATTTCTTTCATAGACCTCTTAAATATGTAGTGTCTATAGATATTAAACAATATTTTAAAATTCGAAGAGTTTAATTTGATATAAATTCAATTTTATATAAAATTTATAGCTTAATTTATGATTAAAATTAATAAGTTATTAATATAAAAACCATAAATTGTATAATTTATATTTTTATAACACTACTATTTATTAGTTTCGTTTGAATAATAGTTACTTATAATTATGCTAAGAATTAGCAATAATTTTTTATAAGATATTCATATATAAAGTTTATCATAACTAATATAATATAAAAAAAAACTTTTCTATTAATTGCAATTATAGAAGGAAGCTCGATTTGGTAAATCATAATTTCTGATTATGTTTTTTGATAGAGGTCTTTGCATTTAGAAATATATAGCAAAATGAAAGTGATACTGCTGATAATTATGAAATTATTAGAACATTTTCAGTATATAAAATAAATAATCATAGTTCTAGCAAGAAAATATAATGAAATCATAGAATTTAATTATAACGAAGAAACGATACAAATCTATATAACCATTTGATTTCATAAAAATGTTAAGCATAAAATATCTTACATATAATAAATTCAAGATCATGGTAATATTACTAAAGTTGCTTATATATTGAATAATTTTTAAGTCCTAGCTATATCTTTAATGATATTTCATTTTATTTTACTTAATAATTTTTTTTTAAGTAAATTAATTTCAGATTTCTAGTTAGACTTATTATTATCTAGGTTAAAACATTAATTTAATAGAGGATATTAAATAAATTTATTATTTATATTTTTTTATGAACTATTGTTAAAATTAATTATAAAAATGTTTAAAATGAGAATAAATGTTTTGAAATTAATATTATGAATATTAATTATATTTTTTGTAATAATACATTAAAAATTAAATAATTAAAAATGAAATATAAAAACCAATAATTTAATAAAGTTATAATAATATTTTTAAATTGAAATAAATGTTCTACCAAGAATTAAACAACAAATTGAATTATTTAACTATGATGAGACAAAGACTGAATAATGAAAATGTGAGACTCATTTAAAATAGTATAATGAAATAATCTTCTATGTTCTGTAAAACTATAATTAAAGAGGATTTGTTGAAATATTAAAATTCCAATATATTTTAGAACTTAGATCCCTAACTACAATTTTAGTAAATATTGACTAATTATCTTATCAATAATTATGCAGATTTAAGTTTGGATAAGCATTTGTCTATAGCACGCAAAATTCTTTAAGCCAAAAATAAATTAGAAATTTTATAAATTTAAGATAGGAATGATTTTTTTAATGCAAATTTAAGGTTGGGGGAAGTTTCCTACTACTCCAAATTGGCATGTGTACCCAAGGATATAGTTTCCTGTTTCACAGACAAAATATTTTTTTTGTATAAATTTTTCATAATCTCTAACATATCATGTTAAAATAATCCAAATTTAAAAATCCAGTTTGCTTTTTATTTGATAAAATATATGATAAAATTAAAAAGAATTATATCAAAGTAACACACTCATACTATTAATTACAATAATTTATGAAATATATTTCAAAATATATTTTTTAAAAAAATTAATAAACAAAACAGTGAAAATATATTAAATATATATTTAGTATATAGTTAAGGTAAAATATTGATAATGATGGGGGCAAGAAACTTCCCCACTAAAATTTAAACATTTAAATAAAAGATTTACTAAAAGAAATCTACGAATTTTTGTCAAAGAAATAAATTGAGCGTTAAAAGCTAGATTTAAATGAAATGATTAATGATTTTGCAATTGAATTTATAAATCCTGAGAAATGAATCATTTAAATTGAAGCTATAGAAATAATTAATTTAAAATTTCTTTTATTATTCATACATTTTACTTAATTTATATTAAAAATATATTCTATTATTTTTATCTTTATAATTCCTTGAAACTTTCATAAAATATAAAATAAATTCATTAAATTATCTCTAAGTTATGATTAACTCATTATTTTTAAATGTAAAATATATTTAAAAAATATTATTTCCAAAAAGATGTATTATAATTGTTTTAATTTACAAAGTCGCTTAAATAACAAAATTAATATATTATTTATTTTATAAATATGTAAATTATTAAATTCTTGCAAATTTAAATTTTAAATATTCTCCATGAATAATTAAAAGACAAATAAATTTGATAACAAAAATGAAATGCTTATTAATATATTAGTTTTATAAAACAATATTATAAATTAAACTTTTCTTACATTTATTTTCAATTTTAAAATTTTAATCGTATAAGTTATATAAATTTAGGGATTTATAATTATTTTTAAGTATATTGAATGAGTAGCTCAAATTTATAAAGTTTAATTAAATAATTGAAAACTGAATCTATTGTGTTGTTTCAAAATTTATTAAATTAAAGAGTGTCAATAAAATATGCATTGCTTCTCTTTGCTTATAGTATAATTCAAGAATAAACATTTTTACTTCATGGAAGACAATGCCAGAAATATGCTGAAAAATTTTTTTTCAAGACTTTAAGGAATATCCAGAATATTTAAATCATATATAAATTATATATATAATTATATATTTACAATTATGGGAAGCATCCTCCCTCATAATGTAAACTTTTCATTTTGTATTCTATGATGCTAAAAAATAGCAGCCAATAAACATGGGGTTTACGAGCAAAGGTTTTCGAGCTATGCCTCATCAAACCCCTGATTTTATACACAAATCATTATTAATTATACATAAATTTTAATTTTTTACCAAAATCAATTTCTTAATAATTAATGATTTTATAAATTGTTTACTATATTGACAAATTTATCAATATTATTTGATTTATTAAAATAAGTTTTAATTATATTTTCAATTTTATTTATTTATTTAAATTAATATGATTTTTCATTAAATCTAATTTTTTAAATAATTTTTTAATACTCCCATTGTAATAAGTATAAATAATTAGGTGTTAGTTCCTTAAACAAATTATAGAATTTAGTTTAAAATAAACTTTAATAATAAAAAGAAGAGATATTTTTGGAAATTCTTTAATACTAATTCTTTTTAGATATTAGAATCATTAAAGGATAATAAAAATAAAGGAGAAAATATCAATCAGGAAATATAATTCAATTAAAATTAACACAATAATTAAATATAAAATTTTTTAACTATTAAGATTGTCCTTTCTTTACCTACTCAAGTATTCAGAAATATTTTTAAATATTATTAAAAAATTCAAAATTACTTTTGCATCTTAAATTCAATTTTTGCTGATAATAATTTAAATAGCGGGATATATAATTGATTACAACTACTTGTATAAATTTTTTAATGTAAATATTATTACTCAAAATTGAATATTTATTAAATTTAGACAAATTATGATCGTCGTCGTTAAATATTCAAATTATAAAATTTTCTATATATTTCTAATTCTTAATGTTTATGATCATATATATTTATATTTTTAAATAATTCTCTAAGTCATGTTTGATAACGTGAAAAAAGAATCTGTCATAATGATTTTAAGGCAAGCTCAGACACTTTTCCCAAAATATAATCAATAAACTCAATAGTAATTAATCAAAGATATTGAAGAAATATTTAGCAATTTCTCAAGACTTGGTGAAATCACATAAGTACATAATTAACAATATCTTAAGAAGTAAAAATAAATTATCAAATATTTTATCTCATAAGTAATTAATACTAATTAAGAATTCTAAATCCTAAAATTAGAAATGGTAAAAGAATCAAATAACGAATATACTAAATACATTTAGAGTAATACCTACAAAGAAAAATTTGAATTAGTAATGCAGAACAGTTAAGATTAACTTTAAAAGGTTTTTTGTGATAAAGAATTTATCTATGATCGAGTGTAAGAACTTTTAATTTATACAAAAAATTCAATTATTTAATTAACAGAACAGGGACATAAAGCTGGAGTTGATAAATTGTATGAAAAAGCGGAAGAATTAATACTCAAACATATCATGCCTGAGAAATGAATCATAATATTAGTTGGATTAAATTTTAATTATTTTAAAAGTATATTTTAAATCAAAAGAATTTTTAATATTATTTAATAATCTACAATATTTGTGAACTAGATAACTAAATATCAGTTAAAATATTTGATTTTACTTTTAAATAATTTATAAAATCTTATTACTATAATTATTTAATTGTAATTAATAGTATTATTATTATTTATAACTCTTTATAAATGAATCCAACCAAATCTCATATTTTATAAATTAATTATCAATATTTCAGGATGCTTTTAAGCAAAAGGAATCCTATAATTGGGTAAAGAAGTCCAATCCTCACCATTATTATTAATTAAGAAAAAAACTCAAACATATTTTAAAATTATTAAAATATAACTTAATATCACTACCCCAAATGTTAAATTATATTAGAATAAACAATATATTTTTATCTATAATTTTCCATAATCTAATAAGTAACATAGATCATTATATAATTATTATTCAGCAGTCAAATTGTTAATTACCATTTGAACTTTTATCTCTTAAATATTTCTTATGATCTTGATATCTTTTGTTAACAAGAAGATAAATTAATATTTACAATTTTCTATTAACATAATTGCTTTATTCTTTAGTTTATTTTATTCTATCAATATCGAAATTTCAAATCAGCTTGAAAACAATTTAGAAATAATTAATGCTTATTTATAATCTTCAATTTTGCATTTGTAAAATGTTGCATTATAATTATATATTTACTAAATAATATAATAAAAGTTAAAGCAAATTTTATAATAAATTAAATATGTCAACTAAATGGATAACTCCTTTTATCTTTAGCGAGGTATAAAAAATTATTTCCAGGAATAATTGCTAAATTTATAAGAATTATTCTTTTATATAAAATGTTATGCAATTCATAATTAAGCTAATTGTATATATAGACCTTTAATTTTAATTAATTCTATCTAGTAAGTTATCTATAATCTTGTTTTATTATCTGATATTGGTAAAAATAAAAAGAATTAAATATGATAGTAATATCTGTAATTTTACTCCAATTTTTATTCTGCAACAAGCATTTAAGATAAAAAGTGTTAAAAAGTATTAAAGTATAATAATTAAAAATGACCCCCTCTTGTTTGACAAATATTTATTTAATAACTCTTTTAGTATTTTATAATTTTTTAAGATAATTATTATAATATTAAATTAAAATGGATAATCAAAACATATAAGACTTCATTTAATAATCAATATCAAAGAAATTATAATTAGATGAGGAATTTCGAGTTAAAAGCAGATTAGGCAACACATATTTTAAGATGATGTGTCGAACCCTTAAAATAAGAGATTTTAAGAATTAAAATATTAATTTTCTATCTTTGTATCCTTGATATAATATGCAATATGTCGCATTTTCAGCAATATTTTAGGATTAGAGATACAATCCAGAGTATAATAATTAAATCAACAACCATTTTAAAATTAAGGAAAAAGTTATGGATTAAAACATTCAACTTATATAATATTTAGCATAATTATAATAAATGATGGTGAATCAAAGCGATTCAAATAAAATTGAGGATTGCAAAAAGAATATAGTAGAATGTCTGACTTATATTGAGACTTACACACCTTAAATGGGAATAGATCCTAGCGTTGTCAATGATGCACTCATTTAGTATATCAACCCAGAAAAATGAAAATTAAACATATTACGATATCTGAATAAATAATTAATTTTTAAAACTTAAGTGAATCCCGCTTTCTGTTTAGATATAATATTATTTAAAGTATTTTAATATTTATAATAATGAATTTTTATTAAATCATTAATATCTTATAACTGTCTATTATTGTTAAACTAATTGAATAGCATGAGCAAATTTAAAAAACTCAATTAAAAGTATGTTTCGTTTCTAATATATGAACATATATAAAGTTCCTTAACAAAACAAATGTGGTAGCACTTTTATTAATTTATTCATAAAAATTAACTACTTAATTTTTTTTGTAGATTATATTATGATGCCATGTTAAGATAGTAAAAAAATTATACATTAAAGAATTTTGGCTATGAGGTAGTATCCTCCCCCCCCATAATGTATACTTTTCTTTTTGTAGTCTGATAGAGTTTTTGACGCTGAGTAATAGTAGCAGATGAACATGGAATGTGCGAGCAATAGTTTTCGAGCTATGACTCATCAAAGTCTCGTTTTTATATATAAAAATCATTATAAATTTTACAAAAATAAGCGAATTTTTGGCAAAATTTTATTTCTCTAAAATTAATGATTTTAGCATTTTTAAACTATATTAACAAATAATATCTAATTTGATATAATTAATTATATAAAGTGAACTTTTATAGTCCTTATGAAAATCTAAAATGAAAGTTAATATTATTTTTAAATCACTTTATATAATTAATTATATCAAATTAGATATTATTTGTTAATATAGTTTAAAAATGCTAAAATCATTAATTTTAGAGAAATAAAATTTTGTCAAAAATTCGAAATTTTTTGTAAAATTTATAATGATTTTTATATATAAAAAGGGACTTTGATGAGGCCATAGCTCGAAAACTATTGCTCGCACATTCCATGTTTATCTGCTACTATTACTCAGCGTCAAAAACTCTATCAGACTACAAAAAGAAAAGTATACATTATGGGGGGGGAGGATACTACCTCATAGCCAGAATTTTTAATATACTTCCTTAAATAAACACAAAAAACATTGAATAAAATTAAAATAAATGATAGACTATTAAAATATAAATGCCATTCATTAAATTAAGATTCATATTGATAAAAATAAATTGGCTAAATACTCGATGAATTAAATTGAATTCATAATACTAACTAGTTAAAAGAGGGCTTCTAATAGATGCCTTGTATGTATTTTTACTTTAAAATCTTAAGTTTTAAAATATTTCCAATCAAATAGTAAAAAAATATTTTTGTAAACAAATTAAATCACTTGAATTTTTGGATATTCTTATTTTCAATATCAATTATAAAAATGTATATAATTTATTATTTTAATAATTGTCTCATCTAATCTTATTAAGTGAAGAATATTTAATCAATTATTTGTAATTAATTATTAGAATTTATTAAATCATCCCAATATTAATTAAATATTCAATTTAGCGTCTATGTTGAATTACTTAAATTATCATAAAAATATATTAATAATTTAAATAATGTGTGAAGAGAATAAATAATAGAAGACGCTTTAGCAGTTACTAAATAAAGTTTATGTATATTGCATAAAACAAGTCAAGGATTCTTAATAGGAGATTATAAGTGCCTTAAATATTGTATTTATCAATTTAATTGAAGTTGACAAAACACTGAAAAAATTAACTTCATAAAGAATAAATTTGATAAATTAAATAATCAAATTTTTTGTGTAAAAATGGACCAATTAATATACAGAAATTGACAGCATTTTTTAACAAATCTTAAGTGAATTGAAAGACGAATATGACAATTATACAAAGAATAATCCTATAATGGATAAATACATATCAATTATGGAAAACAGTGAGAAAATCTTAATGCAGATTTACTGTGATGACCACATTCCAATTTTAGATACAATTTAGGAGTTACAGGCTTTTACAAGTGAAGCAAGAGCTTAATTGATTAATTACAATTTAGAAAATGAGAAAAGGGAATTTTAGGAAAAGGCAGAAGAAATAATGCTCAAATATATCTTGCCTGAAAAGTGAAATTAAGATACAATTTGCTGAATATATATATTAAAATTATATATTTAATAATTAGCTTTATTAATACTTTTCAAATCAAGTAATTCTTTTATTTACATAAAAATATTTCATTGATAACTAAATTTTTTTATGTCTTAAATTTAATTTAATAAACATTTTAAAAAATATGATCAGTTATATTTTATCAGTTTTTGAAAATTGGTGATAAATTTAATAATAATTGATTTAGCTTATGTAATTATCATACCAATCCTTTAGTTTTACTAAAATTATATTCATAATCGATACTCTTATGAGGTTAACGACTATTTTCAATAACTGATCCTGTATATTTAATATATTCTTTTTTAAAGATTTATTATTTAAATAATAATTATCGAAATTATAATAATTATAAATTGTCCATAGAATGAAAAACTTTTAAATCTAAAAACTTTAATTGCAATTATATAGAAATATTATCTATTTTATTTAGTTTATATGTTATTCTATTTGATTTTAATTTAATCAATTAAATTAAATTAAATAATTTTTCTTGGAAATATCCTTTCTTTGTATTTGATAAGTAACATGATTTTATATTTTCATATAGTTTTAATTTTTCTGAATAATCAAATTTAAATATTCAAAATATGTAATAGTGAAAAGTATAAATTAAAGACTTTCATTTAATTTCATATATTAATATTATTATTATTTTAAATAAACCATGAAACTTATGAATAGTCTTAAAGCACTTATTTATAAATATCTTCCAATAAAACATAGATTTCAAATTATTGCAAAATTATCAAAACAAGATAGATAAATACTGGCTGTAGTTGCAAGTTAATTTAAATTATCAGATAAAGTTTAATAATTAAGACTTACATACAAATGCAAAGATGAAAAGATGTATAATTCAGGAATATTTATTGAATAAATGCTTCAAATATCTAATTAAATTCACATAAACATCAATTAAGTAATTAATGAGAGAACTCTATACAAACTAATTAAGGCACTGATTTAATATTAGAAACAATCTTCTTAGATGTAAAATCCTGAATTGTAAAAATAAATGGAAAAATTTAAAATCAATTCAAAGCCAAAAGATGTTTAGTCTAACAAGTATTTATCTATTAGAATTGATCATCCCCAAAACATTCCAAGATAGCTTATTCAGAAACTATTCAATCTATAGATTGATAAATTAGAAATAGTAAACTTCAAGATCACAAGTTTTGAGTTATTTTCATTAATATTCCAACAATCAAGAGACAAATTAGTTTTAACAAGTGGTGATTTTAGTGGGATGGAGATTAAATATTATGATGAAACTCAAGTGAATTTTAAACACTTAGATTAATTGATTTAATAAGATAGAGAGAGTAATGAGTAGATTTATATATATTATAAGATTTAAAGAAGAAAAGACTTCCAACAAACAATTAAAATTAAGAAATCAGTAAAGGATATTAATAGCAAATTTTGCAATAAACTTACAATTGTAAACATGAATCCAAGCATTGAACTTTTAAGATATATAGGCGGCACAGATAAAATAGAAAAATTCAAAATTAAGAACAATAAAATAGATGAGAAATCACTTAATCAACATTTGTTCTCTTTTCCCTACCCATACATTTTATTTGAAAATTTGAAACATGTGAGTATTGACTGCTTACATTTATATTCAATGAAGAATGTCTTAGATTATTTCAAGTATTTGTATTGCTTTTATAACATTAATCAAAACTCAGAGAAGCCAGGCATGCCATTCCCTCTTAGAATGTTAAAACAAAGAATTGTTTTAGATAGTTTCATGGCAAGTGCTTAACCATTAGTAAGCTTTCAGGAAAAATATCTCTACAATTATAAGATTCACTCGCCGATAGTTTTTAAAACAAAGTTTATCTATATAAATGGAAAGGAACCAGAATAAGAACTCTAATTTTTACTTACAATACTTAGTAAATTTTCACCATATTTATAGGTATAGAATATAGTCATTTATTTTGATAAACTTATTCATTCTATGAAACAAAAGAGACTAGAAAATCAAATCGAGGAAACTTTAAAAATATGTCCAACTAATTTACTAGGAAATGCTTTGACATCTATTATACGTTTCAATAATATTAAGGATTTAATTCAGCAAGAAAGAAATAAAAGAGAAGGAGTCATGTTTACAGAGTAAATCTTAAATCTATTTGGATTGAGCATCAAGAATAATGATTAGAAAAAGAATCTCAATTAACAATGGGGCTTCTAAAATTAAAGTTAGAATTTATTAGATAGTGCAGTTAAATATCAGAGAGAAACATTGTGCAAGAAACTCACTCATTATCAATTCAAAGCTGGATTATTGGATAAATTTGACACATTTAACGATGGAAAAGTGCTTTAATCAATTAAGAAAATTATCTTTGTAGAGGTGATTGATAAACCTTGAATGATTCTAATTTATAATTTAAGTGTTTCATTTTAAATTTATTCATACCTACTAAGTAAATCAAAAATATCTTTTGTTCGATATAATAATTTAGATTAAAAATATATTTCATAAATCTTACTAAAAGAAAGTAATCATACATTTTAATCTTTTAAAAATAATTTTTATTTAATGTTTTGCATTGTAATTTTACAATATTTATAGTATTACAATTGAATTATAGTAGATTTAATTTTAGAGCTGAGTCTCATTTTAATTTTATTTCTATTATTAATTAACCCTTCATTTGTTGAATTTAAACATTATAAAAAATGTTTAATTATAATTATTTCACAGTTAGTATTATGATATATTTGTATATTTTATATTAGATAATCAATTATCTTTAAAGAACCAATAATTGTTATATTCTAAAGATTATGCTCAAAATATTTTATTTAATACAAAAATTTAACACAATTACAAACGAAATTTTTGAAATACTATTTATATTATTATTATTAAAGTTTTGTGATAGTTATATATTCAATTTAATTTTAAACATTTTGATTTCAGCATTTTTGTTATTTTTTATATTAATTATCATTTTTTGTGAAAATATTACAGGATGTGTAAGATTCTTGAGAATTAAATGAATCCAAAAATATTTTATAATTTTAGCACATCATTTTATAACTAAAATAAAGCTATTACATAATCTAATTATGATTTAAATATTATGAGAATTTCATAGCTTAATATATAATTTGATATAAAATATTAAAAAATTTATTTTATAAGAACATATATTTTATTTTTTAATAATTGATTGATTTTATAGAAGAAATCATTTTAATATAAAACCAGTAAAATATAGAATTTGATAACTTTTATAAATTTAATATTATCATAACTATTATAAAAAAATATTTTATCAGATAATCTTAATTTAAATATGTAAATTTATGTTAAAAATAGATTTATGAAATTTAACTTAAGTTTATAAACTTGATTATTATCTTGAAAATTTAAATATTTGAACTTATATTTTTTTTACATATTTAAGGATTATTTTTTATTTACTTTAATAATTTATTAGTACTATAAAATAATAGCAAACATTTAAGAATGAGCAGCTAAATTTTTGAGTAAACTGTAAATAAATTATAATAAATAAAGAGCCAAATGGCTAAGTTACGATCTTAGAAATTCTAGCACTTTTACAATAAGTATTTATATATGTTGTGCTAGACAGTCGAAAGTAAAGATTTCTACATAAGTTTATACCCAAAATATCAACCTCCTACAAATCCATTATTAAATGAACCTCCTGAAGACGCATTTTTATTCATTGAAAATTACAATTGCTTCAAGTATGATATGCCGAGGGATAGTCAATTTATGCAATTTTATCTGGATGTTTTAGGTAAAATAAAAAAATTAAAAGCAAAAGAAAAATCAAATGAAGACAACAATGAATTAATTTCAGATATTCAGCAAATAATTGAATTGATAGAGAATTTGATTAAAGGAAATGAGGAGCGGGCTCAAAATATAGACTTTACATAGTAAGCAAACGATGCAATTCTTAAATATATTAAACCGGAAAAGTGAAAATAAATATGCTTAAATATAATTTATAATATTATAATAATTTATTGCATTACTTTTTTTTGTCATTTAGTTTTATTTTTTTAATGGAAGTTTTTCCTAATATTCGTTCAATTTTAAATTATATTTGTTTGTACATAAAAAAGAAAAAATTCAAAAGTGTTAATTTTAATGAAAAATATGATAAGTCTTTTGAGAAAAATGCAAGTAAATTTAAAGTTTTTATTTTTTTGTAATCGATTTTTCAAAGATATTTAATAAATAAAAAATATTTACAAATCGATTATTTTATGATTAAAGATGTTAACAATTTTTAAAGGAATAATAAATTATTTTCTGGATTGTTAGTATTAATAAAAAAAAATTCAATTTAGTTTTATAATGATTCTAATAATCAAAGTGATGATATTTTTTAAGTAAATTAAAACAAGTTGATTTCTTTTTGCACTTTTTAATAGAATTCATTAAAACCATTAAATAAAGCTTTTTTCCCCTTTTTTAGACGATATAAATCTCTGTACTGTCATCTTGCAGAATTCTTATATAATTAAAATCTCAATTAAAGGAATAAAATTATTTTAGCTAAAAACACCCTTTCAAAGCCTAATTGGAATTTTTCTATAAATTAAAGAACATATTTAAAATAGTAATCAACTCTATGATGCAATAAATCTTCAAAGTGTAATGAGAAAATAAAAAAATAATTGTAGAATGCTAAGAATATTGTTTTAATTCTTTACTATGAAGAAATAGATTTCATGATTTTAGTAGAGTAAGTCAAATTACGTATCAAGATTATAATTAAATTCAATAACATTAATAAATCATTAAAACTTTGATATTAAAAAAATAAAATTACTTTTTAATTCTATATATTAATATGATATATAACTTGTTAATATAATCATTTTGTTGCAACTTTATTGAATAAAAGTTTTTCACACTATTTATTTTGTAATTTATAAAGACATTTTTTTCTTTAAATGAAAATTTTGATAAAGTTAGTTTATCCTAAGCTTTTAATTAAATTCATTAATTTTTCATTTTGAATTTGAAAATCCCCTAGAAATAACTTCTTCTCATTAGAATAAAATATACAAAAAATAACTGCAAGGTAGCTCCTAGTTATATCTTAAACTTTTCAATTTACAACATTAAATTTAATCAAAATAATAATTTATAATTATTTTGCTGATACTAATTTAAACTATTTCAACTTATATCTTAGATAAACATTATATAACTTAATTCATCTAAAAATTGATAAAATAATTAATTTTAATACCCTTATATCGTACTCTGGAAATAATTCCAGAGTTTTTTACTGTGATAAATAATTATTTCTGAAGTAAGTTATTAATTAAATAAACATTATTTTTATAATAAAAGCATCTTTATATTTTCTTTTATAAATTTATACATATTATTCTTAGTAATATATTTTTAAGAATTTATTTTACAGACATGACAAATATACCATGAAAATAAAATTCCAAATTATAAGACATATATCTTTCTAGGTAATGATTAATTTTTTTAAAATTATTTATCATAATTGATTTAAAAGAAATCTACATTCCAAAAAAAGACATTCTAATAAATCAATAAATTTATGTTATTGTGTGGTAGGCAGAGGGTTGCTGGGTTCACAGCATTAGGGGCCAGTCGGCGGGGTTCAATCTGTCAGATCCTAGACTCCTCGAGTCGTCTGCACGCTAAGGATTTCCCTGCATTAGTTGAGCTACCTGGCGTGAGTTCAGTTTCCTAGGTAATAGGGAGCAGGATGAAGGCTTCCTTCAAAAGTGAGACGATGAGAACCATAGAAGCCAACGATAATGATTTTTCTCCCACACCAGGTCAGATTAATGAGGCTAACATAGTGAAAGGACAGAGACTACTATCTCAGCAGCGGTGGAACCTGGTAAGCGTTTTCTCCAGACTCCCCTTTAATTGTTTACAGGAAGCTAATCTCTGCGAGCTCTGCGGGGGATACTCCTAGTTAATAGCTAGGCTCTTATCTCGTATGCATCTCGGTTCGGGGAGATGTGGAATGGGGGGCGAGGTGGTTTTTCGGAGTTTTCTAGTTCACGACTTGCCACGTCATTGATTGCCACGTCAACTCACTTCAGATACGTCTACGTCACGACTAAAATTGATGGTTTGATTTTAGTATTAAACAGTGAATTGATAAATATTTAATTTTGAGTATAACTCATTAATCATCATGTTATTGTGTTAAATAATCTTGTGCTGCATTGGAAAGCTTATCACTGATTGAAAATTATAAATTTACTGTACAAAAATATATAATCCACTTTAAGGGATATTATAATTATTATTTTATATATCTTTAATAGATTTATTTAAATTTCTATATAAATAAGTTAATAATTTAATAAAATTTAATATTTTTCATTTTAATATTTAGAATAATATTTAAACCAATAATAAAAATTAAATTTGGAATCAAGTAATCAATTTTATTCTAATTTTATGCTATAAAAAATAACTTTATAAATTAAATCTTTTTAAAAACATAGATTGTTATGAAAACTTTTGAAGTATTCGTTTTTAAGATTTTATAATTATAGCGGAGAAAAAGAATTTTTGACCTTAAAATATTAAGATAATTTAAATTGATTCATTCAATTATTTAAATTTTTTTATATCAATTTAAGTTTGACTTAATGATGAAAATAATTTAATGATATAAGATAAATTTTTAATACTTTATTAATTATAGATTTAATTGATAAATCTTAAATTTTTAAAACCAGACTTAAGTCAAATTTAAAAAAAAGAACAGCATAATTTTTATTTATAAAAAGTAAAACATATTTTTATCTTAATATTCCTGTATGGATTTTTTATTGAATCTTACCATGAAAACTTTTCACCTAAAATTTTTTTTAATAAATTATTATTATTATTTAATGAATACAGATAACTTTGATTCATAAATAAATTAATTAATAGAGAAAGCATAATTCATAATTACTAAAAGCAAATACAAGAAAAACACAATACATTTAACTTATTAATATTTACATTGTTCTACAATTTAAAAAATCGATTTCAAAAACAGAACATGACTTCAATAATTTCCTCAATTAGACTGTAAATAATGCTTATATTACACTATTAAATAAGATCTTTGAGAAAACTATGATTATTAAAAGTCAGAAAGATTATTTAGAACTTTCTAATAATAGATGAATGATCTTATAGCATAGGTCATTGAAAAAATAAAACTAATTAATGGAAGCAATCAAGAAAATTACATTTGTCCTAATGATTAAGTATAAATTGAAACTCAAATTATCTAAATAGAGATGTTCTTATGCGATTAATAAAAGTAATTTGATCAATTAGATTATTAAATTACAGTCAATAATTCAATTATAACATATATAAATCCAGAAAAATGAATAATTTAATTTTAATAAATCATTAATTTCACAAAAATCGCTTTTAAAAGAATATCAATATATTTCCATTGATATTTATTTACTTCTAATTTATAACTATTATCTTCATAATAATTATTACTGAGAATATATTATTGAATAAGAAATAATATGCATTTTTTTAATTTCATTTTTGTATGATAATTTTTAGTATTCCCTTTATATTATTCATGATTGTATATCAATTTACTTAAGTTATTAGCAAACAATTTTTAAGTAAAAAAATGGTTTAATACCTCCTTAATTATATATTTAATCATAAATTTTTAATTAGTAAATTATAATTAATAAGCTGTGTAATAATAAAAATTATAATTTAATATATAAAATAGAAAAAGATTTATAATTTAGCACAGTAAATTGAATTTTAATGATTTTTTTAACTGAACTATTAAGCATAGTTTATTGAAATCCGCAATTTATAATTGCAAATGCAATTTTTATTATAATAATCTGGAAAGTTACAAATATTATCATGGGTTATAGGAAATTAATAAATATTTTAATAAAATCAAACCAATTATAGGATTAATTTTATTAATAATTTGAAGAAAAAAATGAATAAGTAGTTGCAAAATAATTATAAAAATTACTGAATAATGATGATTAATATTTAATCCTGAAATAATAAATCATTGATAATCTTTAATTTGTCATGTTTGAGAAGTTTTAGAATCAATCTATGTTTAACCGTTTAATGCAAATTTATATCAAATTTGAACTTGAATTGAATAAAACTAATATTTTATAATAAGTTTCGATAGAATTATATAGGCTATCAAGATAATTAGAAGACCTTAATATTGTAGAAATAAATTTGAATTTGGAAAATTAATTATAAATATATTTAAATTATTTAAAATTCGTGGCAGTTAAAGTTGTCCAATTTAAACCGATCTTGGGCTTGTTTTATAGAGAATTCAAAATTAGCTGGACTTTACTATTGGCGGTACAATTTTATCGCATCCCCAGACAGAGATAACTCGACTTTAATGTGAGGGTATAATTTATTGAATTTAGAGGTGTTTAATTAAAGTCGAGTTATCTTACTCCAGGGATGCGATTAAATTGTACCGCCAATAGTAAAGTCCAGCTAATTTTGAATTCTCTATAAAACAAGCCCAAGATCGTTTAAATTGGACAACTTTAACTGCCACGAATTTTAAATAATTTAAATATATTTATAATTAATTTTCCAAATTCAAATGTATTTCTACAATAATTAATTAATGGAGAAATAAGAGATTCTTGTTAATATAGATAAATATGCTGAGCAACTTATTCTTTAGAATATTTTTCCAGAAAAATGAGATGTAATTACAACTAGTTAATTATTTAAAAATAAATTATTCAAATTATAATATTTACTAAAGAATAAATCTTCAAATTTTTAGTAATTTTTATGTATAAGTTATAAATTTATATGAATTATTTTCATAAGATCAATATTGAACTTAACTATTAATTTTTATAATTTATATTGTATTTGACATATAGTTTTCTTAGGATATATTTCGTTGTATTATTTCTTTATTTGTATTATTGAATCATAATTCAAATATTTCAGAATATAATTTCATTATTGTTAAAATAGATAAAAATAGGAAATTCAAGAAATTCATATATATGATTATAATATTACTAATTATAACTGGCACTAATTTGATCAGCTTTTAATTCTAATTTGGTTAGTACACTTTTAATTTTAACTTTTATTATAATAAATAATTATAACCAAGATTGTACAGTTGTACGATTGTACAGTTTTAAAATTTTAGTTTTTTTAATATTAAGGCGTACCTATATTTGTACAGTTGTACGATTGTACAGTTTAGTTTTAATTAGTTTTTTTTTTTAATAATTGTACAAATCTGAAAGTCATTTATAAAGTGCAAGATTATTAGGAATTATATATAATTTGATTAATCTAATATTTAAATGGGTGATGGAATAAGTCTTTATCTCGGTGTGTTCCCCTCGAATTTACCTAGCAATATTCAATAATTTCTATGGAGAAAAAATATCAGATCTAAAAAGGAGACTTACACTTGAACGAGCGACACCTGTTTATACTAGAGATCAAGACCGATGATGAAAAGAGCATTTATTCGCGAGTGGTGGAAATAGTATCAAAATTAACTGATAGGTTTAGTCATGCAACCATATTCTTGTGCACTCTACCAGACTCAGTTAAGAATAACTTATCGATACACTTAAAGGAAGATGGCCTTGGGCTTTCGAAAAACTACTTCAGCAGATCAGAGTATCGTGGATTTAAGAAACTAGCCAGTTTAAATTTCTCGTATTCAGTGTTAGGAAAGGTGCAACTAAGGAGACTCTACTCAAGCCATGATAAAATTACACTTCACTGCGGGGATTCAGATCATTTCAAGGAATTCATTGCCCATGCTAAAGTCTTTGCCAAAACCCCAGATGGCAGAAGTTCTTCTTCAAATATGTCTTCTTAGTCACAAGGCAGGAGATCCTCCTCAAATATGTCCTCTCAATCACAAGGCAGAATTCAAGACACATTCAAACAGCTAGTGAGGACAAAGTAGGTCAGTACAGTGGGAGACATGTATATGATGTACCAGGATAATGAGGAAGTCTGCGATTAGATAGTTTAGAATCACAAAAAACTTGTCATTTACTAAGGCTACGAATAATTAATAGTTTCAAAACCCAAACCACTGCAATCAAATTTGTAATCACTTTTAAGTTTCCTATAGTGCTCTGATACCTAATCTCCCAATTTGATTCGACTTGATAAACAGACTCTTGAGGATATGATGTATTTTGATGCAGTTGATAAACTTTACAGAGTAATTTTCAGAAAATGTCCAGATAAAGTCAATGTCGTCTGGCTATTTGGGCAGCCAAATACTGGAAAAACCACTATTGCTAGGTACTTGAGAAAGATATTCATTACAGAAAACTTTAAGATACTTAATAGAACATTCTGCATTGACTCTAGCAAACCAAACACAGAGCCACAGATAGTTATAATGGATGAAATAAAGAGAGAATTTTTTGCGTCAAAGATGAGATTGACGACTTAAAGTAATTTTTCGAAGGAGAGGGGTACCCGGTAAATCTCAAATACAAAGCCCCAGTAATAAGGTTTTAGAAGTGCCAAGTCATTGCAATCTCTAATCAACTCCCGTTCGATGAAATGAGTGATCTCGATAGAATGTCATTTGAGACCAGGCTGTTTAAGGCGGAGTTTAAGAAGGAGATGCAGACATCAGTTTAGAAGCTCCCTTTTACCGAGGTTGAGCTGGCCATCTACTTTAGAGAGCGGTTGATAGAAGATGGGGACTCAGAGATGATGATGGATGAAGAGACAATCATGGAGGGAGGAGACATAGAGCAGCATCAAAGAGAGCAGGACGCAGGAGATGGCGATGATTCAGAGAAAAGCTGAGTCACAATGATGAATACATATATAGTTCCTAATAATCTTGCACTTTATAAATGACTTTCAGATTTGTACAATTATTAAAAAAAAAACTAATTAAAACTAAACTGTACAATCGTACAACTGTACAAATATAGGTACGCCTTAATATTAAAAAATACTAAAATTTTAAAACTGTACAATCGTACAACTGTACAATCTTGGTTATAATTATTTATTATAATAAAAGTTAAAATTAAAAGTGTACTAACCAAATATTGAAATTAAAAGCTGATCAAATTAGTGCCAGTTATAATTAGTAATATTATAATCATATATATGAATTTCTTGAATTTCCTATTTTTATCTATTTTAACAATAATATAGGCAATTATATAATCTTGAATTAAGTTAAAAATATTCAAACTTGATTTATATAATTAATTTTAGCAATAATACTTTTAAAATAATGATTCAATTATTTCTATATATTCAAAAGTATCACCATAATAAATTAGTCAAATAAGTTTTATAATTTATATCTAAATATTTAAATCAATTCTACATAAGTAAAATTAATGTAATATCAATCAAATAAAATTATTACTATATAGTTGTATAGATATAAATGAGAAGCTAAACTTTTAAAAGTATTTACAATCAGTATCAGAAATACATAAATAATTTAAGTTTTAGCATTAAGTGAAAATTGAAAATTAGCGCTCCAAAAACCTATATATGCTGTGCTTATCGTATGAAAGTTAATTTTTTTGCATATATCCCAATCCATTAAAAAAATACTTAGACCTAAACTCTTCTTATCAGGTTTAGATTAATCTGAAATTCATTATTATAATGATGATTTTAAAATAAATCATACTGAAATGGAGGTTTAAATTTTTAGAGATATATTCTTATCGCAGAAAGAAATATTGAATTATTATAAGAACAAGAAATTAGTGACACAAATAATGTTGTGCTAATTTCAATAATTCAATAAATATTTATATACATGGAGAATATGTTGGTTGATTATTAGAAGCAAATCTAAGAACTGAATATCTCAGGAGTAGCTAATGATAAAATTATCGCATTTTTGAAACCAGAAAAATGAAATAAATTTTACAATAAATAATTTAGTTTAATTACTTGATTATAATGTTATTATACTAATGCTAATCTATAATTTAATCTTAATTATAATATAGTACTTTATGCAAATTAAAGTGGTAATTATATAAAATTGAATTTGATAAAAACAATTTGAAATAAAATGATAATGCCTGCTAACTAATATTCTTAAAGGATATACAAAATCTAATTTATTATTTTTATATATTTTAATTTGATTATATGAAACTAGTATTCAAATATTTAAATTTTTTTCTTAATTATTTTATATTTACTTTAATATTGAAAATCGTGAAAAATATATTATATGAATTATTGTAATAATAAATTAAAATCTAAATTAAAATCAATGAGCATATATAATTCAATTTCAATACTAGTTTAAATTTTTCAATTAGCACTGCAAAAATATCCTTGGGCTTTGATACTTATGTTCTTTTTATGTTTGTTTTGCTGGAAACTAACCTAGAAACAAGAAAAATATCAAGAAAAGTTCAGTTAAAGATTAGCCCAAATGAATATGATATTATATAATAATATAAAAATCCAAAATCATATCTAACATTGAAGTCATAGTGCAATCCAAAATTTGATACTTTAAATGGCTAATAATGATAAGGATTTTATTCATTATTAAGATCAAATTACTGAGAATTATTAAATTGATGTGAACAAATATATTGACGAAAATTACAATTTATATGAGCTCCAACAAATTCACGCAAGATATTTTGAATTAATTTCAAAGTATTCTATTTTCAATTAATATACACAAGAATTCAATGATATTTGTAACAGAACTTTGGAATTGAATTAAATAATAATGAATTTATTATAAAATAACTAATACCCTCCCTATACTCAAATTGCGGAAAATATTATAATTAAATATATTTTCCCAGAAAAGTGACATTTTGTCATTATACTTATGTCATATTGTTGAAATAAACAATTAAATAATAAAATTGAATTCTTTTCATTGAATCAAATTCCTATATTTAATTTTATTATATAATTATTTTTATACATTAATAATTTTGTCAATTAAATTAATAATCTTAAGAAATTAATTAATAATTATTTTTTTATTAAGATATTTTCTTATCACAATTTATTAAGTCACTTAATTAAAATATAATCATAATTTTAGTTTAATTTAAATATTCAAAATATTGTTTTAAATATATATATTGAAAATTTATTAATTATAATATAAGTTATTTTAAATAATAATTTAATGAGCGCTTAAAATTTTATAAAAATATCAGAATTTATAGACAAAAGTAAATTGTTATTATTATCATAATAAGAAATTAATTATAGAAAATTCTATTTAAAATAACAACATATGATTTGTTAAAGCTTTAATAAATAAGATTTTAGTCAGTATTGTCACTCATACATAAAATCCTCAATATCTTATTACTCATTTTAATAAATTTTCTAAGGAAATTAAACGTTTAACTATTTGCTTAATTATTTTGATAATTCAAAAATAAGCATTGAATATTAAAAATAATCTGGGGATTTTGTCTAAAAAATTGGAATTTTATAAAAATTAGAGTTGATCAATGAAGTTGACAATAAATTAATTTCTGATATTGAATAAATTCTAACATCAATGAAGAATCTAATAGATGAATACGAGATATATGTCTAAAACATGGAATTTACGGATGAAGCTAATGATGCAATACTTAATTTTATTTATCCAGAAAAATGAATAATTTAATTTATATAATATATATATTTTTTCAAAAAAATTTTTAAAAGAACTTAGGTTTATTTTTATTAACTTCTAATTTATATCTATTATTTTATAATAATTATTAGTAAATAATACATTATTGAATAAGAGAGAAAAGCTGTATTTTTTACAGCATTTTATATGATAATTTTCATTATTAAAATTATAAATTATTCATGATGTTGGATTCAATACTTATATCAATTTACCTAAGTTATTAGCTAACAATATAAAAAACGGAATGTTTAAAATCTCTTTACTTTTAATTATTATATATAAATTTTTATAATAAATAAATTGCAAAATTATTATTATATATACGTGAAATAATATGAATTTATAATTAAAAATTAGAAAAAAATAAACATTTTCGCCCAGAAAATTTTATGTAGATAAATTTATTAACTGAATTTTTTAATATAATAATTTTTTAAAACTCACAATTTATAATTGCAAATTCAATTTTAATATTGATAATATGGAAAGTTACAAATATTATCATGGGTTATAAGAAATTAAAAAAATTTTAAATAAAATCAAATCAATTACATGATAAATTTCATTAAAAATTTGAAGAAATAATTGAATAAGTAGCAACTAAATATCTAGAAAAATTACTGAATAATGATGATTAATATTTAAATCTGAAGCATTAAATAATTGAACATTTTGAATTTGTCATGTTTGAGAAGTTATAAAATCAATCTTTTTTTTTAGCATTTTTAGCAAACTTTTAACAAATTTGAACTAGAGTTTAATGAAACTTATATTTTCTAATAATTTTCAAAAGAATTATATAGGCTATCAAGAAATTAGATTACATAAGTAATTAACTAATGGAAAAATAAGAGAATTATAATATTGATAAATATGCTGAGAAATTCATTCTATAGAATATTTTTCCAGAAAAATGAAATATAAATACAACTTGTTAAATAATTTAAATTATTCAAAGTATAATTTATATTCAAGAAAAATCTTCAAATTTTAAGGAAGTAATATGTATAAATTATAAATTTATATAAGTTCTTTTCATAAATCAATAAATCAATCTTAACTATTCATTTTTATAATTTAATTTGTATTAAACAGATAATTTTTTAAAAAATACATTTCGTAAAATTATTTCTATAATTTATGATTGAATCAAAATTTCAAAAATATTTTAGAATATAATTTCATTAATATGAGTAATTGAATAATTTTAAATTAAGTTAAAATAATCAATCTTGATTTATATAATTTATTAAAGCAATAATACTTTTAAAAATTAATGATGTAATTATTTCTATATTCAATAAATGTCCCTTTAATTACTAGTCTACTAAGTTTGATCAAAATATTTAAATCAATTTTTATAAATAAAATTATATAATATCAATCAAATATAATTATTTCAACAGTAGTAAAAATAAAAATCATCAGCAAAACTTTTTAAAGTATTTTACAATCATTAACAGACATACATAAATGATTGAAATTATAGAATTAAATGAAAGTTGAAAATTAGCGCTCCAAAAACTTATATATGCTGTGCTAATCGTTTAAAAGTAAAAATTTTTATATAAATCCCAATCCATTCAAAACCCCAAAACCCTTTCAGTAGTTTGATTGAGTTTTTGATTGATAAATGTAGACTATTAGTGCATACTTTATTAGGGTTTTAATAGGGTTTATGTAGGGGTTTAATGTTTAAATATTAGTAATTTAAGTGAGAATATGCGAAGTTTGGGGTCTGTTTATGACTGTGAGTATATAGATTTATTGCTTATGTTGCGATATGGATGTGATGAATATAGTGAATAACTCAAGCCAGTTCTGAATTACACGTCTATAGCAAGGCTTCTCCATAAATCTCCAGCAACTGTGAGGTCTCACTGTCTATTAGCATTGAATTTAAAGAGATAGCATCTTAATTCTAAGCCTAAGAGACCCTTAAAATTTTAGCAGCATCATATCGATTATCTAATTAATGATAAGACTCTTAAATACTGGGCTCACTTCTCTCTGGCCTAGAGAGCTGTGATGTTTCATCGCCAATTTCCTGAGCTTCACATCTCTGCTTAATCTATAGCGAACATATATAAAAAGAATGGAATATCTTACAAGACAGTCAATCGCATTAAGAGAGTGATTGACTTTAAAGTTCCATTTTATAAGGATAATTTAAATTATATATTCGATTAAATGCAGAGGGCTATTACTAATAATATTAAGTTCATACACGCTGATGAGGCAGTATTCACGTTTAATACCTTCATATCAAGGTCTTGGTATAAGAGGTACAGCAACATTGAAGTATATGATTAAAAGGTTAAGGTTTAAACTCATGCAATACTTGGTGGAATAAGTGAAGATAATGGCCTCGAGACTTATGTTATCCACCCTCGCTCAATAAAGACCGAATAATACATAAAGTTCTTGTAATAACTCAGAGATAAGTACGCCGACTAAGAGATTATTCTGTTTGTAGATAACTTATCTGTCCATAAAACTAAAGACACAAGGAAGGAATATGAAAGGCTAAACATAACACCTGTATTTAATGTTCCCTACAGTCCTCAGTTCAATGGAATTGAATTATATTGGGGGTTATTGAAAGGCCACTACAAGAAACTCCTACTCTATCACTTGATGCATGACTTGAAGATAGATACAGTAGATTTTATTAAGAGTGCTGCTAAGAGAGTCAGCGATGATAAAGCTAAAGTATGCGCAAGAGAAGGGAGATTTTGTGTATATAAATAAGTTTTAGATTTAAACGAATGAATAAGTTCACATATTAAATTTGCCCGTAAAGGGATTTGGCTTCTCTTTCTTTTCTTCCTCTTAAGGCTTGCTTGGGCCCATGTTTCTTCTCTTAGTGCCAGCCCCTGCATCTATGTTCATCTCGTCTGGCTTTTAGAAATCTTTGAAGAGTCTCTTACTCAATTCATGCTTTACTTGAGACTTTCTCTCTCTGTTTAATTTGCTGCGCTCTTTCATCAAGTATATAGCAGTACCAGGTTTTTCTATAAAGTTAGAAGACTAAGCTTACTTGAGATGAAAGGATGCTTTTGAAGTTCCTACAGCCAGGTGTCACTTATTTTAATACCTTGCTTCTCTTTTTCTTCAGGAGAGATGCTGTAGCGTTTCTTATGAGCTTCTTAAATTACTTCATTTAAGTACTCAGGTTTCAGAGTTGCAAGAACACCAAAGAAGAAGTTTCTCCTCTGGCAACTTATTAGAGAGCTGTAGCTTTGATGGAAGGTAGAGAGCTACGTCCGGATCACTCATAGCATCGTCATATAGGTTTGTCACTGATATTTCAGGGTAGTTAGGTATCTCTATCATCCTAATTTCATTAGACTTAAAAGCTTTTTTCTCTTCACTCAGTAAGGCTTTTAAGAATGAGATTTTAGTTCCCTCCTAAGTCGGCAAGAACAATCCAACTATAATGGATTTATTAATCTTACTTAAGAACTTACCTTGCTATACCAAATATCTATAAAGGTCCTCTTTACTTCGAAATTTTCCTATTAAATCTTGAGATTAAATTCTCTTCATTGCATCATTCATAGACTCCATCTTGCTTCCTCTTTCTAGAAATGTTAATGAAATTTAAAATTATGGATATCCATTCTAAGTTTATTAAAATCTTACTACTAAATAGGGAGGACCTACTGGAGGTCAACCTTGAAAAGATATGCGGAGAAGCATTGAAAAACTTGCTCCAAGTTTCACAGATTGATTTCCATTTTTATCAAACTATCTCCATTAAATTGCTCCTAATAATGTTTAATTATTTTAGGAGGTCCTCCAAATTAAGTTCAAACTTTATTAGGAGTTAAATTTTAAGGTTAAAACTTAATTAGGAGCATATTAAATTAAAAAATGTTTAATAACTTTACCTCCAAATTAAGTTCAAACTTGATTTGGAGGACCTCCTAGAGAAACAAAACTTGATTAGGAGTATTTTAATTTACTAAAACGTATAAAATTCTCATAAAATATGTTATCTTACAATATTTTATGGTTACTTATTTTTCTTACCTCTCAACAAAGTATTTACCAGAGTGTCTTATACTCTACTATTATAGTATACCTAGGTAGATTTTATCATTATTATAATAAAATATATCAGCAAACTAAAATGAGCGCTAACCTGTTAAGAAGAGCGGCATTACTTGGATCAAGCCAATAAAAGTTACCATTCCATCAACCAAGAAAAGTAGAGACCAGAGACGCTTGTACTCAGTGGGAACCTACTTAAGACAACTTTGACCAGTCTAGCTTTGAGATTCAGATATAAGTTAAGTAGGAGGTTATCAAAGAAGCTGTGCAAATTGAGGAGGAGGTTAAACAACCCGCCATTGAGCATTAATAATTACAAGCCAAAATTGACTATTAATGCAAAGAATGCAATAAAGTTTTCCCTTACAAGTCAACTTATAAGAGACACTTGAGAGATATACACAACGATATGCCAAGGTTATATCTCAAGCATTAAAAGAAAGATGGGAAGTATGTCTGTGAGTTCTGTGAGAAGCCATATTCTCATACTAGAGACCTCAAAGTGCACTTAAAGAAAAAGCACAATCAAAGTTTTGTCTTTATTCATGAACCTACAGGGAATAAATTCCTATAAAAGAGAAGATCAAGAAACCCAGTGGAGTCTCTTAGAGTTGAGAAGTAAGTTAAAATGAAGAAAGCAGTCAAGAACTTTCCAGTCTCTGAGATCAATAAAATTATGGTTAAAATAGAGGCAATGAAGATTCCTATATTAAAAATTATTGACTTAGATTCTTGCCTAGAAAGCTATCTCACTCTTGAAGATAAAATTGAGAAGAGAGTCATTACTGATGACTAATATGCTTACAAGATATATCCTTTCAATTACTTCCTTGCTGATGACAAGTTCCAAATGGAATTTGCTAATGAGTATTATGCTCTTTAAAAGGCAAAGTTAAATGAGTGCAGGCATATCATCTAGCTTGATGCTATTTTACTTGGTAAAGATCATGTAGCCTTCAGGCTTCCTTTACTTGAAATGACTTACAGAGAATTCTTATCTGACAATAGATGTCAGAGATAAATTGGCTAGATAGTATAGCAGATAGTTGAGGGGATTGAAGAGCTTCACAAGCTTGGTTATGTTCATAGAGACTTAAAGCCAGAGAACATCATGATAAACTTTCAGCCTCTTAGAGTTTATATTATTGACTTCAACAGAGCTCAAAGAGTGCAAGCCTCTGCATAAGGAAATGTATACGGCACTCCTGAATATTTCCCAGAGAGAGAGAGGATTGGAGAGATGGAGACACTTAATGGGATATCTGGGCTCTAGAAGTAATAATAATAGAGAGCGACATGCCAAGAAACGATTACTTTAGGCAGGGGTGAGAGAGATTCTAAGCAAAGAATCAAACAATATCTCGATAAAAATAAAATAAATGGAGATCTCAGAGAACTTGCATACTCAACTATCATCAAGCCAAGCTAAGAGAATTATCAAACAATAGAAACAATCAAACATCAACTTAGAAAGATAAAATTCAGAGAACTGCCACATGACTCTAAGCTTATGTTTGTGTGAAATATTTTAAAAACTCGCTTGTTATACTCACTTAAAATACTAATATTTAAACATTAAACCCCTACATAAACCCTATTAAAACCCTAATAAAGTATGCACTAATAGTCTACTTTTATCAATCAAAAACTCAATCAAACTACTGAAAGGGTTTTGGGGTTTTGATTAGATAGATACTTAGACCCTCTACTCTTCTTTTCAGGTTTAGTTGATTTAAAAATAAAATAATACAGAAATAGAGGTTTAAATTTTGAGAAATATAATCTTATCGCAGAAAGCAATATCAGAATATTATAAGAAAGAGAAATTAGTGACTCAACAAATGTAGTGCTAATTTCTACAATTCAATATATTTTAATATACATGGAATATATGTTAGTTGATTATGAGAAGAAAATCTAAGAACTGAATATAGCAGATGGCTTATCATAAAATTATCACATTTTTGAAACCAGAGAAATGAAATATACTTATTTTATAATAAATTAATTTAGTATAACTATTATATAAAAATATTTCTGATATACTGAATATATTAAATTTAATCATTTTAAACTAAATTAAGCAAATAAATATAAAAAAATTATAAATAAGCATTATAGCGAGAAAAAAGTACCACTGATAAAGTTGATAATACATATTAAACTTTGCATTTTTTATAAAATAAATATGAAATTGTTTTCATATAAAAGTTTGTTTTATTATCATTTTGTTGTGTAAGAAGTCCAATTTTAAAAATTAATATTAATTTATGTTTAAGAACTTAAACATTTAAAAATGTGAATAATTTATAATATAAAATGAAGAAATTATTTTTAATCAATTAAATCATTGATTAAATTCTATGAGCAGATATTATTTAGACTCTTTACCCGTAAATACTATACAAAACATTCTTTAAAAAAATGCATTGCCTTTGATATATTTGTTAATTTTTTGTGTGTTTTAATTATATATGCTTAAATGAAAACAAGAAAACTACCACAAAACATTCAGGTATTATTTTGAAAAAATTTAAATGCTCTAAAACTTTTTGATCCTCCAAATTCAAATTTAATATAAGGGTCATAGTATTATCCAAAATGTTATACTTTAAATGGCAAATAATGATAAAGAATTTACTCATTATTAGGATGAAATTATTGCTAATTACTAATTTGATGTGAACAATTATGTTGTGGAAAATTATAATATTAATGAATTCCATTAAATTCACTCAAGATATTTCAAACTAATTTTCAAATCTTCTATATTCAATTATAATTCACGAGAATTGGATGACCTTTTTCAAAGGTATGTAAAGTTGTATTAAAAAATAATAAAGCAATTATAAAATAATTAATACCCTCCCTATAGTCAAATTGCAGAACAAAATATAAATAAATTCATTTTTCCAGAAAAATGATATTATAATAAATTAATTATTTTAAATATGATAATTATATTATTTTCCCGATAAAACATCTAAAAATAATTTTAAATTTGTATATCTAATCTATGATAGTTTGATATAATTTTTAAATAAAGAAATTATGATTAGTATATAAAAAAAATCTTCAATTTCATTTTATAATATTTGTGAAAAATTGTAAGTAATTTTTTAGTAGAAATATTAAAATAAGATATTGACTTATCAAGAATGATAAGCAAATAGGATATAATATTAGATATCTCATTAATTTTAAGATGAAATGTGTATTCTATACATTAATAGGGATTTCTGTTCCATCTAATAAAAATTAAAACCAATTTTGAAAAATCTTCTGAAAAATTGAAAATCATTTAGCAGAAATGACAATAATAAACAAAACGAAATGAGGTTGTAGTAAAATTTAATCTATAGAAATATAAAATATTGTCCTAAATATAAAGTTAAAATATTATTACAATATTGAATAGTTTAATTAATCTTTAAATCACATGAATTTATTTTTAAATAATTGAAGCTTGATAGCAAATACTTTTATTAGAAAGGAATTATGATATACTTTCAATTCATCTTCGATGTAATTTGGAATATAAGTATATATTAAATTTATTTTCCTTATCTTTATTTAATTTATGGATATCATTAATTTACATAAAATTGCTGCTGATATAAAATTGAATTCCAAAAAATACTGAAACAAAACTAAAAGAAATATATAAATTGCCAAATAAATATTTTTACAATTATTTATTAAAGGAATCAATTTAGATATGAGATAGAAATATTTTTTATGTATAAATTTACATATTTATGAATTGTATAGAAACAACATTATTAATAGAAATATATAATTCACAAAATTAATTATACATTAATCATATTAATTTATACAATATTTAAAAATATATAAATTAATCTTCCATAGATGCTAATAAAATTAATTATCTAGACTTTCCATATACTTTTAATTCGTATAGTTAAATTAAGATACATTAAATTTTAAAATAGAATGTTATAAATTCTAAAAGAGTTTTATCATATAATATTAAACAAGATTTAATTTTCAATTTAAAAATATTATGGAATCATTAAAAGATATAATAGCAAACTTATTTAAAAATAATCTAGATTTGATTGATAAAGAAAAAATGTTAATTTGAAAATTTTATAAATAAGATTTACACATGGTTTGAGAATCTTATGACAGCAAAATCTATCAGTAAAACTGTAATCAAAATATAGAATTGCACTTAAGTTCTTAAATATAATACTTGATGCCAGTATTATTCTATTAATATGAAATTTAAAATTATTTCTTAATAAATTCACAAATTATATCTGGATATTAAAAGACATTTAGGAAATAATATTAAAATATTCAAAAGAAAATGGATAACTTGTATCAATTAAAAATCACAAACAAAGTTGATTTGTTATAAATTCTGAAATATAGCAAATAATTAAATCCTGGAAAATTTAATTATTAAATTTGATATTGATACAAAAAAATAGAATTGACAGATACAGTAAGTGATGCAATACTTGATATTTTTATATCCTGAAAAATTAAGAAAAAACTAATATTGATATAATACTCATTAAATAACAAATTAAAATATTTATTATTTTATTTGATTAAATTTAGAGAAGTTTTGAATTAATTTTTTAAATTATTGGAATTATGCATAAAATATATTTTGATTTTTTAAATATTCTTATAAAAATTAAAGTTTCACTGAATTCCCTTTATAATAAACTTTCTTTTAAATATTTAAATTTGCTAAGGTTTATCAATCATATAAATTAATTACATTAATATTTTAAATAAATATAAAAGTTATTATTATTTAATATTTTAATAAAAATGTATAATCTGTAATTAAAAAGTGGGAGCAAACAAATTAAAATTATATAGATAGCATCTAAAAATAATGTGAGAAATTTTTATATTATATTTGCCAATCCATAGGAATCAATGATTGCTAATCGCTTTTAATACAAATCACATATTCTTAAATGATCCCAAAGAGATTCTTGTTTATAAAAAATTTTAAAGAAGTAATGAGATATTTGGGAAAATTTTAAAAACATGCACTAAATAATGGAGATCCAAATTTACAACTTATTAAACATAATTAATTGATAAATTATTATTATTATTAAAAGAGCAAAAATATAGAAATTATAGTCAAGATGTCCTAGTCTCCGAAATATAGCAATGTTTTTCATAAATGGAAAACTTACTGATTAATTATGAGACGTTAATCTAAAATCTCGATTTGACAGATGTGACTAATGATATTATCATAAATTATATTAAACCTGAAAAGTTATCTAAATTCAGAAATTAATAAGTAAAATTTCATATATTTAGTTATTCTAATAATTATATGAGTATTATAAATAGAACTTTTAGTCATATATAAAATCATAATTGTAAGATAAATTTAATGCAAATTAATGAATAATTTAAACAATAATAAATAAGAATTATATTTTAGTACAATATTTGTTATCATATAATTTAAACTAATTATTTAAATATTAAAGTTAAATAATTTTACGTTAGCAAATTATTTTGCTTTTTATTATTTAGTTTTAGAAAAATTATCATGTTTATTTGCATATTAATATTCTTTTATTTTTATAAAACTCTTTTTCACTTAATTCTTTCTATATTTAAATTTTTTTCGTATGTATTAGAACTGTAGGCACACTTTTAAATTAGATCTATATTGAAAATTAAATAAAATCTAAATTAAACATATATTAAAGAAAGAAATACGTAATTAATTTGTCATAATATTCCAATTAACTAATCCAAATTTTTTAATAATATTAAAATATTAAAATGTTAACGGTTTTAAATTTATTATATATTGAAACTAAAATCTAATTATTGATTAAAGAAAAACCATATTTTTATTTTATCGATTAAAGAGTTAATTTAATTTAATTTTGCTGTAAATGATTTACCATGTAAATTATTTTAAAATTCATTTTTCTCACTTAAAAATTAAAATTATTTGTTAATTAAATATTAAATTTATTTTTTTTATTTAGATATTTTTTTATTAATATTTTAACTCTAATCATAATATTTCTTTTATTTTAAATATTTAAAATATTGTTTTAAATTTTAAATAAATATATCGAAAATAAAATAATTATAATATAAATTAATTTAAATAGAAATTTGATGAGCTCTTAAAAATTTATAAAAATAAAAGAATCCATCGAATATAGAAAATACTCAATAATATCATAGTAAAAAAGTAAATTGAAAAAATTCTATTGAAAATAACAACATATGATCTGTTAAAGCTTCAATAAATAAGATTTTAGTCAGTATTGTCACCCTGACTTAAGATCCCAAATATCTAATTATTCATTTCCAAAAATATTCCAAAAAAATGAAAGGCTTAATTAACTTTTTAATCATTTTGATAACTCAAAGATATGCAAAGAGTATAAAAATTATTCAAGAGATATTATCTAAAAAATTAAAATTTTATGGACATTAGAGCTGATCAATGAAGTTGACAATAAATTAATTACTGAGATTGAATAAATTCTTAATTTAATGAAGAATTTAATAGATGATTACGAGATATATGTCTAAAATATGGACCTTAATGATGAAGCTAATGATGCAATACTTAACTATATTTATCCAGAAAAATGAAGTAGACCAATTAATAATAATGGCATACTGTTATGAAGACTTTTATCTAATTAAATTTTAAATCAAATAAACTTTACTCTAATAGTCTATTTTATTAACTGTCTTTTCTAATTATTGTTAAATTTTTATAAATTTCCTCTATTCATTAATTTAAGATAATTTATTAAATCAATGACTTAATTGAATTAAATATATTATCAAACAAAATGATTTGATAAATTTTGTATAACTTAATCAATTTACTTAAATTTAAATTTTAAATATTTTTCTTATTCTTTTTAAATATATATATTCACAAAATGAATTATTTTTATTAGTAAATATTAAAAAAATTAAAAAAATTTTCATAAACTAATATTCGTTCTTGCTTAAATTGTTGAATATTTAAAAATAAAATATTAATTATTTTTAATTTCTGAGCAATTTAATTATAATTATTTTAAGATTTATAAAATATTTTACAATGAATAGCTAATCATTTAAAGAATTAATAGATATATTAAGAGCTAAGAATAGTGAAATTAAAAGTTTTCATGATGAAAAATACAGCTAATTTTATCAAAAGCAGTTACATATGTTTTGCCAATCCTGTGATAGAAAAATATTTATGGAATTAACGAGAATATGTTCCTTATATTAAAATTTATCGATAGAACTATTATTTAACCTCAATGAGCTAAAGTTAGATCAATCAACTTCATATAATTAATACCGCTATAAATTTGATCAGTTCTACAAGGAAGCTTTGATATAAATTTTATTATTATAACGACAAGAAAAGTAAAACTAAGTATCTAATTAAGTATGTCAAGAATAAGTTTCTAAAATTTAGCAAGTTATTTAATTAATGGAGAATGACGTGAAAGAAAATGAAAAGAAAGTTTAAGAAATAGAATTGACAGATACTGTAGAAGACGCGATACTTAAATACATTTACCCAGAAAAATGAAAAATAATAAAGATAATACATATTAAAAATTAATTAATTTAATTTTCTCTAAAATACTTTTAATTTTTCTATAGAAGCTTTTAAACCCCAAAACCCCAAAACCCCATGAGAAAATTATTGAATAGTATTTGAGGATTAAAAAAGTAAGTAAATTAAAGTAAGTATGCAAGTTATACAATATATGAATAAGTCAGAAGTATTTTAGGTCCTAAATTTCAAATATTTTTTAGGAATTTTTATCAAATATATGAGGTTTGTTCTCTAACAAGATGAATCTTACAGATTGGTCACCATTGTTGAGTCTCGCTATAGTTTATGCTAATTATTGTGGTGAGTTCAGTTAGTGCTTTGCTTGCAATATTTTGAGATCTTTTGCAATAGTTTAATTTTACTCTAATTATTGTTGCTAATTTTAGAAGTCTGATCCTGTTTTATTTTTTTATTCTTCTTTTTTAATTCTTTCAATTTTTTGATCTATTTTTTAATATTCATGTTTAATCCTTATAATTTTTATTTGTTAACTTTTTCAATTCTGTAATAGTTTTGTTGACTTGTTCGATTAAAATTTTTGGATTTTTTTGAATTTCATTAATTTGAGCATCTTTAGATTAGAGTTGCTATGTTATTACAGGAACAAATTCTTAATATCTTTCTTACAATTAAGCCAAGTTATTTGAAACCTTTTGAATTTATTCTTTTAATTTTTTATTTTATTCTTAGAAAATTCTTATATGATTAGCTAGGGCTTATTGCGATGCGACTTCTAATGTCGGGGACTGCTTTTTATATCATCAACAAAGCTTTTAAATTCTATTTAGATTTACTCTATACCCTCTTCTGTAGTTTTTTAAATCTCAGAAAGGTTTAAGGTTTTGTACTATTACTAGAGAGAATCTACATTATCAATAACTTAATTAATTTGAGTGTTCAGATTTTAGAATATTTTGCTCTCAAGTAATTCTGGAACTTTTCTTATAAGCTCATCATGCATATTCTTCACTTTATAATTTGCAAATTATTTCAAGTTGTCAGATATAATTTATTCAACTTTCTCTTCATTTAGATATGAAGCGTCTGAGTATGTCTCGCTATCTTCAGTTTCTGTCTTATTGAGCGATGAATTTAATGACTCAAGCTCAAATTAAACTGTATTGGGGTTTTTAATTTTGCTGATTAGAGATTCCTCATTGCTATTTTCCACACTCTATTCAGAATTTTAATCTTCACTCATTTTAATTTCCTTTATTTAGTTAGATTTTTGCTTGATTTAAGAGCTTATTTTGGCTAGAGCACTAGATTTAGCCTCACTCTTTCTAGCATTTAATGTCTAGACAAGCCAGACCTTGTGCTGC
>ARYC01002768.1:0-25505 GCA_000711775.1 Oxytricha trifallax | reverse complement strand
CAAGCAGAATAGCATCAAGCTTTATTATAAAATCTGCACTAACTATCTCTTGACTTCGTAAGTGCTTGGTATTCATTTACGAATTCCATTTGATACTTGTCATCGCATTTGAAGTAGTTGAACGGATATATCTTGTATGCGAACTACTTATCTGTTATGACTTTCTTCTCAAATTTATCCTCAAGGATAAGATAACTTTCTTTACACTCTTTAAGGTCAATTATATTCAATATTGGAAGTTTAAGTGCATGCATCTAAAGAGTGATTTTTACTATCTCTGTGGCTGGGAGGTTTCTTACTGCTTTAATAAGTTAATTTTCTTTCTTTACTCTTTGTTCCAAAGTTTCTAAAGGGTCTCTTGGCTTTCTTTTTAAAGGAAGACCTCACCAGTCTCTGGATCTATTACTTCAAACTTCTTGCCATGATGGTTTTATAGATGAACTTTTAGATCTGTTGAATGATTGTATTATTTATTGCAGTAAGGGCAGAAATATTTTACATCTATCTTATCATGCTTAAGATAGAACTTGGGATTGTTAGAATGCTGCTCTAAGATATGACGCTTAAGAGCAGATTTATAAGTGAAGTTCTTTTCACACTCCTCACATAAATGTAATGCTTTTATTTCTTTTTTCTCTTCCTCCTCTTCAACCATTTTCTTTGGAACTTCGCATTAAATTTCTTAGCTCTGCATTTCTATTTAACAACTGAATTGCTATTCAAAGTCTGATACCTAAAGTAAGAAAAATTTCAGGTTCGTACTAGGTAGAGGCATCGCAAGTCTCAAATTTCTTTTGATTCATGAAAGAAAGTTTTTGCTGGCTAATACCAAGACAATGCCGCTTTTCTAAGTAAGTTACCGCTCATTTTATAAATACTATTAATAATTATACAAGCTATTTAAATTCTACCTTTATACAAGAGTAAGAGCATATTCTGAGAGGTTTAGAGAGGTTTAATGAGAACAGAGTACGAGACATTAGTTTTATATTTCTTAGATTTAGTGATATTTATAAACTAATTCATCCATTTTATTCATTAAAATTGCACCTAAATGTGTTTTGTGAAGTTAGGTGGTGCTCCTAAAGCTGTTCTTGTAAATTTAGGAGGGGAGATTTTAAAATTCAATTTTTTTAATGCACCTCCTAATACGGTTTTGAACTTTAATATAGCCACCTAATTAAGTTTTAAATAAATTAGGAGCACCACCTAATTAAATTAATTATTATTAGGAGCAATTTAATGGAGAAAGTTTGATAAAAATGGAAGTCAAACTTTGAAACTTGGAGAAAGTTTTTCCATCTTTCTCTTACTATCTTATTCAGGTTGACCTCCAGTTGGATCTCTCTATTTAGGAGTAAAATTTTAGTAAGTTTAGAATGGATATCCATAATTTTAAATTTCATAAACATTTATAGAAAGTGGAAGCAAGATGGAGTCTATGAATGATGCAATGAAGAGAATACAATCTCAAGAATTGATAGGAAAATTTCGAAGTAAGGAGGACCTCTATAGATATTTGGTATAGGAAGGTAAGCTTTTATCAAATACTAATATATTAACCATAGTTGGATTGTTCTTGCCAACTCAGGAAGGAACAAAAATATCATTCTTAAAAGCCTTACTAAGTGAAGAGAAAAAGGCTTTTAAGACCAATGAAATAAAGATTGAGATACCTAACTACCCTGAAATCTCAGTGACAAATCTCTATGATGATGCGATGAGTGATCCAGATGTTGCTCTGTACCTACCAGCAAAGTTACAACTCTCAAATAAGTTACCAGAGAGAAACTTCTTCTTTGGAGTTCTTGGAACTCTTAAACCAGAGTACTTAAGTGAAGTAATTTAAGAAGCTCATAAGAAACGCTACAGCATCTCTCCTGAAGAGAAAGAGAAGCAGGGAATCAAAATCAGTGATTCATGGCTCTAGGAACTGCAGAAGCATCCATTCATCTCAAGTAAGCATAGACTTCTATATTTATAGAAAAACCTGGTACTGCTATATACTTGATGAAAGAGCGCAGCAAATTAAACAGAGAGAGAAAGTCTCAAGTAAAGCATGAATTGAGTAAGAGACTTTTCAAAGATTTATAAAAGCCTGAAGAGATGAACATAGATGCAGGAGCTGGCACTAAGAGAAGAAACATGGGCCCAAGCAAGAATTAAGAGGAAGAAAAGAAAGAGAAGCCAAATCCCTTTACGGGCAAATTTAATATGTGAACTTATTCATTCGTTTAAATCTAATACTTATTTATAAACACAAAATCTCCCTTCTCTTGCGCATACTTTTGCTTTATCATCGCTGACTCTTTTAGCAGCACTCTTAATAAAATCTACTGTATCTATCTTCAGATCGTGTATCAGATGATAGAGCAGAAGTTTTTTGTAGTGGCCTTTTAATAGGCCCCAATATAGTTCAATTCCATTGAATTGAGGGCTATAAGGAACATTAAATACAGGTGTTATGTTTAGCCTTTCATATTCTCTCCTTGATTCTTTAGTTTTATGAACTGATAAGTTATCAACAAACAGAATAATTTCTTATTCAGCATACTTATCTCTTAGCTATTGCAAAAATTTAATATATTATTCAGTCTTAATAGAGCGAGGGTGGATAACATAAGTCCCAAGCCCACTATCTTCACTGATTCCACCAAGGATTGCATGAGTTTATACCTTAACCTTTTGATCATAAACTTCTATGTTGCTGTACCTCATATACCAAGACCTCGATATGAAGGTATTAAACGTGAATACTGCCTCATCAGCATGTATGAACTTTATATTATGCTCTTAAGCCCTCTGCATTTAATCGAATATATAATTTAAATTATCCTTATAAAATGGAACATTAAAGTCGATCACTCTCTTAATGCGGTTGACTGTTTTGTAAGATATACCATTCTTTTTATAGATATTAGCTATGGATTATGCAGAGATGTGTAGCTCAGGAAATTGGCGATGAAACATCACAGCCCTCTAGGCCAGAGAGAAATGGGCCCAGTATTTTAGAGTCTTATCATTAATAAGATAATCGATATGATGCTACTAGAATTTTAAAGGTCTTTTAGGCTTAGAATTAAGATGCTATCTCTTTAAATTCAATGCTAATAGACAGTGTGACCTAACAGTAGCAGGAGATTTATGGAGCAGTCTTGCAATAGATGTGTAATTTTGAATAGGTCTGAGTTGATCACTATAATCATTACATCCATAACGCAACTTAAATAATAAATCTATATATTCACTGTCATAAACTGATCCCAAATCTCGCATATTCTCACTTAAATTACTGATATTTAAACCATTAACCCCTACATAAACCCTATTAAAACCCTAATAAAGCATGCGTTAATAGTCTACTTTCATCAATCAAAAACTCAATCAAACAACTTCAGGGGTTTTGGGGTTTTGACTCTCCCCGATCAATTGCTTTAGGTCACCAAGGCTCTCAATTACATCATTCTCCTTTTGAGCTTCTGACGTCGCTTCCAGGAGCAATTTGCTAAATCGTTTTTATAGATGAGAGCTACCAGCCGCTCAATCTAGTCGAGCTTCTCGATTGTCATTATTTCATCAAATGTAAAATCTGTTACTTTGGAAGCTTAAATATAGGAAAATATTTTTACTTCAATGCTCCCATACTCCACTCATTTATAGATATTGACTCTCTGAATGGATGTCACATGCTATTAGTTCTGAAGCATCATTTCAAAATCTAGTGTTGTATCCATAACTTTCATCATGCCCATGCATCAAAACCCCATTTTACCATGATTTATTTCCTCAAGAGTTGCTTGAGAGATGCCCACTTTCACTTTAATATAATCTATTTAGTTTATTATGTTTATTTTGTAATAAAGTTTCTCATGTTTATAGCAGAAGATAATAATAGAGGCAGTAGGGCATTATTCTTCGATCTCTTTCTTTACTTTAGCCAGCTTCTCTTCCATTCTTCGCCCTAATCTTGGCTCAATTAATCTAAAAGTTCGCACTCACTCTTTAACTTCAAAACTTTGTATTGTATGCATACTTGGGCAAGCACTCTATGAATCCCCTAGTCACAGGTCGCGCTGAACATGTAGGACTTACTCGGCCCTAATTCCCACAGACCAAAAATTTTGCCATCATGGTGAGGAAAAGGATGCTTCCAAGCAATTCGATCGAATTCATAAATGATAAGAATATCATAGGTCCTCTTTGTTTTGTAGAAAATTTAGATTGTTTCTATTTGCAACTAAATTCCCAGTGGTTAAAGAAATCTCTGAGTTTGCAATTTCAAGATCAAGTCTGGAACTAAGATAAGAACCTTCTTGCCCTACTGAATCCAATAACAATTCAAAAGTCCCTAAACCCAAGTTTTGCCAGAAGCTGTAGGCATTTAGATCTATATGTTATTCTGCTAATGGCTCAGAGTAATTGCAGATAGTGTTGATTGATAAATTGAATGCTTTTAATCTTGGCATATTTCGTCCATTTAGAGTGAACATCTGTAGATCTCATCAATAGGCACTTAATGATCAGCTCTCGCAGTCTTTAAGAACTCCTACCAAAGTTCCTGACTTTTGCACTTTATATCTGATTAGTCTCTTTTATTTGATGAACAGGATTGCAACTTGTTGAGTTCTCTCGTCCACAGAATCTCATTATAATTAAAGATGGGCTCTGATTGATCAATCTCATAGTCCTTTACAGTTAGAAGGACCACAAGAAGCCACTCTAATTGAAAGTTCATGTGCGAACGCTTACAAAGCATTGATAGAAGTACCCTCCTCTATGAAAAATTACCTATGAGCTCGATTAGAGTGCTGCAGGGATTCTGATTAACTTTTGAAATTGAAATCATCGCAATCATTTCCTCTCTGTAAAGTGTAATAATCTATATTATTTTTGGTATGAAGTCTCTATAGATAAAATTTTCTTGGCATTTTACAATCAGCCCAGCTTCATTCTCATTGAACCCATTCTTTACAAGGAATTATTGATAGATACTCATGCTCTCTGGTAAGAAGATAGTCTTTAATGATGATAGGGAGTTCACTTCTAACTAAACCCATAGTCATTGGTTTATTGAAATCCTTAAGATGTCTATTTATTGACGATGCCAAAATGCCTAACACGATTTTCTCTGCCTCATTAAATATTTTAGTATCAATCATAACCCTAAAATCAATTAATGAGGTTTATAAGTGCTTTGATTTGTAATGAATTTATTAGGGTTGGGGTTATTAATTAAATAAGAGACAATAATAATAAGCTTTTAGGGTCAATTTATGATGAATAATATATAGATTTTGTGTTTAAACTGCATATGAATGTGATATGTACAGTGAATAAGTCAAACCAGTACTGAACTATAAGTCTATTCCTCTGCTCTTAAAGCGAAGTCCTTCCAGTGTACGCTCTCATTGCTTACTAGCTGTGTAATTGAAGCAATAATAGCTGATTTCTAATAAGAGGAAGTCAGAGTCCTTTATAATCATATCGACTAATTTATTTATGAAAAAACTTTGAAGTAATGGGCTCACTTCTCTAATGATCAACGAGTTTTTATGTTTCATCATCAGTTCCTTGAGTTGAAGATCTCTGCTTCGTCTATAGCTAGCATCTTTAAACGAAATGGTATCTCTTACAAAGGTGTGAATCGTATCAAAAAAGAGTGATTGATTTCACTCTGCCATTTTACAACAATAAACTAAATTATATTTATAATTAAATGTAAAGAGCTTAATAGAATAACTTAAAGTTTATACATGCTGATGAGGCTGTGTATAATATAAACACCTTCATCTAGAATTCTTGGTATAAGAGGAATAGTAATATAGAAGTTTATGACTAGAAAATAATAGCAATTCTTGGAGGAATTAGCGAGGATACTGGTTAAGAAACTTATCTTGTACATCCTCGCTCAATTAAGACATAGAAGTATATTAAGTTATTAGAGCATCTGAGAGAGAAGTACCCTGAATAAGAGATTATACTATTCGTTGATAATCTTTCAGTTCATAAGAAAAAAGAAACAAGGAAGAGTTATGAACAGCTTGGAAGAACACCAGTGTTCAACACGCTTTACCGCCCATTGTTTAATGGAATCAAATTCTACTGGGGTATATTAAAAGATCTATACAAGAAACTGGTGTTATACCACTTGATGCATGCATGACCTACCTATCGGTACAGTAGACTTTACTAAAAGCTCAGCGAAGAGAGTAGATAATTAGTTAGCTTAAAAGTGTGCGATAGAAGGGAGAGTGAATGTATATAAATAAGTTTTTTAGTTAAGTTAATGAATACATATTCACATTTAAAATTCTTTAGAGGGAGCTGGCTTCTCTTTCTTTTCTTCCTCTTAAGGCTTGCTTGGGCCTAGGTTTCTTCTCTTGCTGCCAGCTCCATTATCTATGTTCATTGACTCAGGAGGCTAAATATTTTGATTAAGTCTCTTGCTACTTTCTTACTTTGTCTGTGACTTTCGCTCTATGTGAAGCTTGCTCTATTCCATCATCAAGAAGATGTCATTACGAAATTTTTCTATAGAGTTAAGTTCCAAATCTTACTTGAAATATAATGATGCTTCTGCAGCTCTGATAGCCAGCTCTCACTTATCTTGATTCCTTGTTTGTCCTTATATTCTGAAGAGATGCTGTACCTTTTCTTATGAGATTCTTGAATAATTTCTGTCAAGTAATCACCTTTAATTGTTGCAAGTATGCCAAAGAAATAGTTTCTTTCAGGTAGTTTATTTGACAACTGCTTCTTAGTAGGCAGGTACTGCGAAACCTCTGGGTCACTCATAGCATCATCATATAAGTTAGTTACTGAGATTTCAGGATAGTTTGGAATCTCTGCAAACTTTACATCTTAAGTTTTCAATGCTTTCTTCTCTTCGCAGAGTATTGCTCTTAGAAATGATATTTTAGTACCTTCCATCGTTGGCAAGAACAAACCAACTACATAATAAAGATTAGCAACTATGAGTTTATTACCTTGCTGCACCAGGTAGCGATGCAAATCCTCCTTGCTTCTAAATCTTTGAATCAATTCTTGTGCTTGCACTCTTTTCATTGCATCATTCAATGACTCCATCTTGTTTACAGATCTAAGAAATGTTATTCAAATTTAAGTTTATTGATTTCAATTATTTACCTCTTTAAAACTTATTATTAAAATGTGGGCATCCTTTAGAAGGTCAACCTATAAGTAGGATATTGAGAAGGTTTTGATAATGGTTTCAAATTTGAGAGATTGATATCAATTTCTACTGTTTTAGTTTCATATTTTTATAAATAATTTGGTACTTACTTAATAAGGAGCATCTCCTAAAATTCTATTACTTAATTAGGTGCATCTCTTAAATCGGTATGTGCTGTAATCAACTTATTATTGATAATTAAAATGGTTACTTTCTCACCTATATTTAGAGCTGGTTCGTCTCTTAGCACTCATATATCTTCTATAATACTCTTAAAACTTCCCTTGAAACTTGTAGGATTGGAAAGCTCTCATATAAGCTCTCAGTTATAGAGGCAGTTTTATAATTTTAAATTCAAATTTAAATATGAGCGCTAACATTTTAAGAAAAATCAGAACTTCCATCAAACTAGTTGAGACTTACCTTTGGCAGCAATAAAAAGTCTGATAGGATGAACTTTTATAAAAAACTACCATAGCTATTACTAAAGGTCTCTGTTATTAAAATAGAAATTAATAATAGAAAATAAATGGCAAACAAGTGCGTGGGAGACAGAGAGGAAGAGAAAGGTATTAATGAAATTCCTAAACAAACTGAAGAAGTGGAAATCTAGTTTTGTGTGAAGCGTCAGAGAGATTTTGCTAATAAATCTAGTTGGTAAATGCATATGAAAGAGTATTGAGAATCTAAGCCAACTGTATATATAAAGCACGATAAAATTAATGGAAAGTATGATTGCTTCGAGTGCCATAAGCAGTATACTCATACAAGGATTTTGAGGAAGCATATTTTAAAAGTTCACAAGAAAGATTTAGAGATTGAAAAGCATAAATATGAATTGAAGCTACTAAACAAAATAAAAGCAAGGGAATCTTCGAAATTGATAGAGCTCAAACAAGCTAGTGAATCAGAATATATGAGGAAATCACGCAACCTCCTAGCATCCGAAATCACAAAGATTATGATTAAAATTCTATATAAAAATATTCATGTTCTTGCCTAAGTTGACCTAGAAACTTCACTTTAAAGCTACCTTATATTAGAAGACTCCTTTGATAAGAAAGTTATCAATGATCATCAATACGCATACAAGGTGTATCCCTTCAACTATCTATTAAGTGATGATAAATATTAAATGGAGTTTACAAATGAATATCAAGTACTCACTCAAGCAAAGTTCAAAGAGTGTAGCTACTTAATCAAGATAGATGCTGTTCTCCTTTCCAAGGATCATATTACTTTCAGACTCTCACTCTATGAAATGACCCTCAGAGATTTAATTACAGATCAAAGGAATCATAAGCAGCTTGGATTAATAGCAACTCAGATCATACAAGGTATTAAGGAGCTTCATAAGTTAGGGTTTGTTCACAGAGATTTGAAGCCAGAAAATATAATGATAAACTTCTCACCTGTAATAGTAGCAATAATCGATTTCAACAGAGCCTAAAGAGTGGAAGTATCAAGGCTTGGAACTGTAATGGGAACGCAAGGGTACTATCCAGAAAGAGAGGACTGGAGAGATGGAGACTTTTAGTGGGATGTGTGGGCTTTAGCAGCAATAATAATAGAGTGCGATATGCCTCGCAATGAATACTACTCTACAAGATGCGAGAAGGACGCTAAACAAAGAATAAAGCAATTTATTGACAAAACAAGAGTATATCAATCAATGAAACAAATGGCAGAGTCAATAATAATTAAACCAAACTCAAGATCAGACATATCAATAGAGCAGATAGAGTTGTGGTTAAGTAAGATAAACTTCAGACCTATATATATATATAATATCTTACAGTTTAATCCATCATTTATAAAGCTTATGAGTAAACAACAAAGCAACTTAAAAATATATAAAACAAACACCTTAGTATAGGATTCAAAAATTTGAAGATATAATTTAATTGGATCTTTAAAATTCTTAAAAGAAGTATAAATATTCAATAAATAATATATTTTAGATGATTCATACTTAAAATAACCATGAAAACATCTATGACAAGAGTTTGATTAAATTCTTAAAAGAATTATATAGTTCTAATGAACCTATAAAGTTTTAAAAGTTTTTTGAATCTTAAATTGTAATTTCATTTTGTTAAGTTTAATAATTAATTAAAATGGAGCTTGCATAAATATGAGTTCAAACGATCTGTTAATGTCAATAAAACACATAATATATATATATGTAAATTGAAATATATTGAAAAATCATAAAATTTCATTGGTATTTTAACTAAAATGTTTTATTATTCTCTAATTTAAATCTAATACTTACTTAAAATAAATAGGAAGAAAATGAGATCAAGTTGTATAATGATTAAATGGAAGAGCAATCGAAATCTCATACTAAAGCTTTTTTCGAGTCGCTATTAGCCTAAGTATTTCTGAAAAACCTGAACGAAAAGATATAAGGGCAGAACTAAACCTATGCATAAAAAGTGGATAGAAAATTACGCTGAAGTAAAGTCATTCACTGTGGAAGGTGATGATGATAATTTCAGGGTTGCTAAGAGAAATTCTTTATAGAATGATAGCACGTTTTCAACTATGATGTGCCCACTTTGATGCAACAGGAAGAAACCCGCAGAATTGCAACTGAGATTTGATGAACACTTAAAAGCCAAAGAACCCTGAGAGGAACTATTACATAACTGCAAAATTTGACTGCTATACTCAGAAGGTACAACGATTAATTGAAGAATAAATTTACTCTTTTAGTTTGAAACCTGCATTTTTAAATATAGAAAACGAAAAATTAATTTACAGCAAAATCAAAAGAGAATTCATATTACATTTAAATAAAATCAATAAATGTGAACTCATTATTTTTTAATGAAAATATTTTACGATACTTGTTTTTTCATACTAATTTTAATTAGACTTTAAAATAAAAACTCATTATAAATTTCTTATCACAAGCTAACATTAATATTTTTAAGTTTAAATAACTGCTAAGAGATTCATGTATTTTAAACAAATTAATTATATCTTAAAATAGAGAATTATAAAACATGACACATAAAATATCAATAAAATTTTCTGATTTTAAATATATTTAATCTACCTAATTTTATGTATTTTATTGATAATGGATGTTTTTACTTATATGTAATAAGTTATATCAGCCAATGTATTAATTGATCTTTTCATTTGATAATATGAAAATTATCTTGAAGGCAACTATTGCTTATCCACTGATCAATGTGAATGAACTAAGTATTTTTCAAGAAAAAGTTCGATTCTTATTTCTTATCTAGATCAAACCTCACAAAATCTAAAAACCTATCTGAGATGTTTTTAAGCTAAAATTTAAAAATAAACACAATTTAAAGCTTCTTAGAAAATCAAATAACTCATGGTAGAAGGCTGATATGATTAAATAAATGAGTAAAATCATTTGAATAAATTGATTTATAAAGAACTTAAAAACTACTTTAAATTTAATATTAATCTCAAAATAATTACTCAAATTAATCTTGTTAAAATATTGGGGTTTAAAAGAAATTTAACCCTTGATAAATTTATGATATTTTGAATGCATAACTATTAATAGTAGAGAAAATATTACTGTTTACTTCAATAAACTTAAATTAAATATGTTTGAATATATTTAAATATATCACAAAATATAAACACAGTTGAGATATTTATATATACAACAAAAACTTTATTAACCCCAATTTCTTTAAATTTTTACTAATAGGGTCTTATCTACTTTAAAGTTATAATATATCCTTACAGATATATTCTCCTGAATGCTTAGTTATTAAGCTTGACTTTGCAAGATCAAACGTATATTGAAAACACATCCACTCTTTTAATCATAAGAAGTCAGAATGAATTTTTTTGAAAATCAAAGTAGAATAACAAAGTCGAAAACCCATACCCTTTAACAAACCATCAACTTAACAACAATCATCATAAAAAAGAAAGAGAGATAGATTGAATGCTTTGATAAAATATTTATCAAACTGAATGATTAATTATGTTAAATTTAATCGTTTGACTAGGATAAATACATTTAGTTCACAGAGTAAATGACAGATAAGAAAATAAAGCATTAAAAATACAATCTCAATATCAAAAGAATAAGAAAGAAGATAATGAAAAATAGAACCAATCCCTCAATTTTCGCAAAATATTTTTTGTCTCTACTGCCATGCAATAAAAACTACAATAATTTATATTTAACATACAAAAATAAATCAAGAAGCAATGAATAACACCATGCAACACCAAATAATGAAGCTAATTCAAAATCAAAGAAAACTTTAACAAAGTCATTTATTATACCATTTTCAAATCTAAAATTTCTAGACTTTGACTTTATAAAGATGATGAGCTTGAAAATTACAATTAGAAATAGAATCAATAATTTACAAAAGATTTTATCAACAAAATTACCTCAGTAAAGGGTGCTATCAAAGCTTTTATTGATGCAGTAGATTTAAGAGAACAGGAAGATGTTCAGATTGAAATATTATGTGAAGTTATGAATTAAATTCATCGATAAAAACTCGAAAATATTTAAATTCAAAATTATGATGGGATATTAAATATTATAGAGGAAGAGATAACTCTAGAAAGTGTTCAAAACTATACCAATTAAAAATATTTTAACCATTTCAAGATAGATCCATTCATTCTAAAATTCAATTATTCCAATAAAATATATATATTACAAAAATAGCTACTTTCAGGAGATATGTAGAATCCATATTTTAAAGCTGAAGATGACAAAAACGTCATAAAAATTAAATATTAATTTAAATTCTAAAACATCATAAACGGCTTGAGCTTTAAACCATAGTATAATATAAACATGTATAAAGCCCTATCTTTCTATTCGGGATGAAAAATTACTAAAGGATACCAAATTATTAAACTAGTAAAAGAGGACATATCATTTGAGCAATCTTTAATTTTCTATCATGTATTCAAGAAAAATAATTTAAGTTAAATTAATTAAGATTCAAAATGAAATGCAAGTTCCTTAATTATAAATGAATCAATAAACAGCTTATATATATTTCAGAATTTAAGTAACAATAAGACAAAACATAATGTTGAAAATTACACATATTTTAAAATCTAGAAGGACATTTAAAAGGTAAAAGTTAAGATGTGTTGGGAAATTATCTGATGTTATCATTATTGATCCACTATGGGATAACTTTGATATTAATGCAAAAAAAAGGATTTAAACTGAAATACTATCTGCTGACAATTAAACATACATTTTTTATTCATTTCAGCTTTCTATAAAAAGTTGTATTTTTTTATAATATAGATTGCAAATTCTTAATGTCGCTCATAAATTTTAGAATTAAAACGAATTGATGTTTCAAATGAATATAATAGAAAATATTTATAATATTAATATTGAACTTAATTTAAAATGATAAATGAATGAATTCTCAAAAACCTCTCTTATTTAGATGTACTTCTTATCTGAAATGGCTGAAGTAAGTTAATACCTTTTATTATTATCATATTTTATTGTATTTTCTTCACTCAACACTATCACTTTCGCTTACAATGTTCCTAGACATTTTATACCATTTAAGTTTTAGAGTTATCATTTCGCGAAAACATTATATAAAATGATTAGTTAGTATTCAAAAGTAACTTATAAACTTTAAGGTATTTGTTTCTCGCAGCTATTTTCATATATATATATATATACTATAAAAAATTATATAATATAAATAAGTGTTCTAAAATATACAAAACAAGCTCCTTAAAACCAATTAAAATAAAAAATGTATTTTAGTTATTTAGAATGTAAATTAATTTACAAATAATTGACTGTTTTGATTAAATAAATTCCTTATATTTCCGATTTTTTCGTATTTTATAATAAAAAATGGTTTTATTATTATGAGCAAGCTTAGCTATACTTAATTATTTATTCCAATTTTATCATTATTGTTTAAATTTATTGATGAGTTTATTTGGACAAAAGCACCATAGGAAAATTAAGGGAGATCAGGAAATGGAGATGCTACCAGGCATTTCCATTTGAAATGGCTCTCATCTTTGGTATTGGCAATTACTAAATTAGAAAAGACGATTCCAGGCGTTCAACTTTTTTGCAGCCCAATAAGCAACGCTTCATAAAAACCTGAAAGAAATATTTTCTTTATGAAAATTTGAGTTATAGTTAATTCATGCTTGGGATCAAGTTGTTCTTTTGGCATTTAAAATTAAAATGACTTAATGAAATAAATGTCTATTCACTTCTTGAAATTATATTAATATTAATCACGTTTATTCTACTTTCAAAATTCTTACATTATTACTGAGAAATAAAAATAATCTTCTTTAATTAACTTTTAAATCAGTTTAAAATAATTTTAATCATTTATGAATTTTATTGATTAACTGATTTACCTAGATTATTAATAAAAAACAGTTATATTTAGCAAATAATACCACAATCAGATATTTTAATGTTACCACAAAAATAGTTTTTTTTGAATCTAAAATATATTCCATTCTATTTACAATTCTTGTTTAAAATTGAATATAATTCATTGGACGAATTATTTTTATTTTTTTGATTTCACTATAAGATGACTTTAACCAGGCATACAAAGCAAACATTAAAGAATTGACCTAAAGATTAAATGAAGATTGCAATTTTTCCCAAATATTTGGCTTTCAACCTAAATTTACTTAATAATTTTTTAGGACATTTGGTGGATATTTTTGTTAACACACTGCCAAAATTCACTTTAATATTTACTGAAAATTGAGGTTTAATACTTTTTTAGGTACAAAATTAAAATCATTATAAAGGGAGAATCCCATAATTAAAAGATTAAACAAATCTAATAGCAAGATGGAAGAATAAAAAGAGAAATCACACCATCAGAGATTTAATCAAAGTCAGAACAGTCGGGTGAGGGAGTACAGAGTTAAAAACGGTAGAAAAGAGGCATAATTTTGGTAGAAAATGAAGGAAATCAGGTATGATCATAGAGATTGGAGTAAAGACTAAGAAACTCTTGTAGTGAGGGAAAGACTTGGAGCAGATCACGAGCAAGAGAAACGAAACACTATGGTAAGAAGAAGAGAACAGATCGCAGTAGACTTACTTCAATACATAAGTGGACACATGGGATGAAATAGTCCTACATAACGCAGGCTAATCTCATTTGAAACTCTACAAGGAGGAGAACGAAGGGAATTTCAGCGAAATAGAAGAGAACCCAGCAGAAGTCGAGGATTACCATTTCTCTCAGAAAAAGAACAAAGATGAGATAATTGATAGTTGAACAATCAAACCAAGACTCATCCAGCACACAACTTCATACTAGGCGAGCAAAATCACAGCAGTGGAGAGAACAAATAAGATTGAAGCATGAGAACAAAAGCAAAACTTGAATGAGGTAGAGGAAGGACAGGAAAGTGAATAATAATAATGAATTATAATTGTAAGGATTTACATTTCGCAAACTTTATCTCAACAGTCTATTTGAAAATTTTACTTTACCTAAAGTTATTTTATATCTATCTTCTTTTTCATATATTTTATTCTGGAATTGTTGAATTAAAAACTTTTATGATATAAAAAAGCAGTAGAAAATGCTAGGAATTCTTTATTGTCAAGCATTTTCAATAAATTAAATGTTATGAAACTGCTCTGATTAAGACTATTTAATCAAAATATATAAAATCAATTAATTTGATATTTAATTTATATGGTATTTTCAAAGAATATATGAGTTCCTTTTTAATTAATTGATTTAAACCTTAATTATTCCTTTTGGGTTGATCCATGATAAGTTCATGAATAATAATAATTAAAACTTCTACTTTGCAAAATCAATTAAGATATTCTTGTGGAGACTTTAAAGAATTGCTTTTGAATTGGATCTTTTATAGGTTCTACAAATATTTCCATGTGCTTATTGCAAATCTATCTAAAATTTATCTGACATAGATAAATTATATATAATCCTACTGCCAATAAAACTTTTGTTTAAGAAAATAATAAAACTCGATTTAAATAATGACTTTTATATAATGATATTAATAGATAATACTTCAATTAAGCTCAATAATTAATTGTAAAAATTATTATACTTATTTTTTTACTCTCCTGATTAAATATTATTTAATTAAAATGTTAATAGAAGGAACATATCACGAAAACCACTGACTTTATAAAATTAACTAATGACTACATCCAAGATATCCTAAATCAATGGATAGTCTTGAGCGCAGTCCAAAAGGAAGATATGATCTTTGACACGCTAATATCATAAAGACTAAAAATACAAGATCAAGCTAACCTAACTAAAGGAACCTTCAAAAAGGACACCCCTTAAGTAGCGAAGCTACAATTAAAGTTTGCTAAAATTATTATTTAAAAAAATAGGAACTCTGAACCATAATTATCAAATACAACTCTGAGAATTGATCTCTAAGTCATGAGCCATGAAGTAATCCAATCAAAGTAGGCTTAAACCCAACAGTGACACTCATATAATGAGAACTAACGAGATTAACTCAGGGTACCTGTTTTTGAAACATTACATTAAAGCAATGTAAAGATGGTGGAATCTACGAGGGTAGGAAAGAAACGCCAGACAAATGATATGGAAGAAATCGAACGATCCAATATCAAAACCACTTGGAAAACTCTTGTTGTCGTAAAACAAGAGCATGTAGAACAATCAAAAGCATCAGTTGCAAGTCCAATCTTAAAAAAGGAGAGGCGAGCGTCGAAAGAAAACGTTCAATCCGTACTATTCCATATTATTTTCATAGACTAGTAATAAAAATAAGAAAAGTAATTTTTAGAATAAAGCTAACGGTTAAATTAATATTAATATTTAAAAGCATTAATTATTAAAACCATTGAACCCAAATAAAATGAAATAATTCAAAGTGACACTTAAGCAATAAAGTAAACCCCAAAGAGGCAAAGAAAGTTTCGCAAACAGTGATTTATACTGAGAATAAATCAGTATTGAGGTTCGAAGGGATAATAGAAATACTAGCTTAGGAACAACCTATTGAAGAAGGGTAAGAAGAGAAAGAGAAAAAAGAATTAAAGATTGTTTAAGAGATTCAATAGCAAATTGATGATCTCCCCAAACCCGTAGAAACGGAAGACAAGATTCTTCATTCTTCCACCTGATAAAGTGGAGTGAACTAACATAGATTACACGAAGTAGAGTTAATATTATAATCTCTACCAAAAGTCATAGAAAACCCATTAATAAACATAAAAGATTTGAAAAGTAGAAACACATCGTTGGAATAAGCACAGGTAGAAGCCAATTTATACAAAAGGACAATCCTTGAAGCAATACAAATTTCTGAATTTCAAAAATCAGAACTAAAATAAAAGCTTATGCAAAAAACAATTGAAGACTAAGAACGAGAGAATTAGAGACCAGATAGGGTCAATAAGAAGGGATCAGTAATGAGCGACAGATAAAAGCACAAGGTTAGGAAATTTGGAGAATTAATCATCAAAGACAGTCCAGCTAAAGACAACATGGGTAAAAGATCAAAATCATATGCAAAGTCTGATGACAGTGACATTATCATAGAATGATGTAAATAAACGACCCCAAAAAGAAGAGGCTCAGAGACAACAAGTAATCACAGACCAAAACTCTACTTTTGTGTTAAATGACTTTCACATATTAGCGAAGCTTTAATGTATCATATTACGAAACTGGATTATCACTGTTGAAAATTTGAACGAGATGATAACCAAGATGGTCATGGATACTAAAATCAGCGTTAAAAACATAATAGATTGCCTAAATAATAAAACAATGTTAAATAAAGTACTGTATGAAAAAGGAGTATAGAAGAAGCTTAGCATATGATTAAAGCATAGAGATAGAATTCATGAACAAGATTGAGAACTATACAAAGAAAGCAGAACACAAAGAAGAAGATGAGCCACCAGACAAGTCTGTTAGAGACGCACAAAATCAGATGATAAAAGTTTGAATTATTATTATTATTATTATTTACGATATAAATCATTTATGATTTTATGTGGTGAGTGTGGAGCCATTGCTCTCCTGCACTTTAATTTGACTAAAACTTTTACACTCCTGATTCAATTCCAATACTACGCTTTATATTATTTATTTATATTATTTATTATTTCAAACTAATAGCAATCGAAGTAAGAACTAATCCTTTAAATTATAAGATTTTATAATTTGCAATTCGTAAATAAATATACTAATTTATAAATAATATAGATTTTGAGAAATGAAATTAATATAAAAATTAGGATATAAATTTCTTAACTTATCATAGATATTCAACAATTATATCTAAAAATGAGAAAATTACAATCGAAGAAGAGTTTATTACTAAATTTTTTAATATATTATATAATTCATCACTTTAACAATTAAATTCCAAATTTCACCTAATTCGTCATCCTTAAAAAAAGGTGAACCACCAGCTATTAGTAATTATTTATTACAAGTGAAGAATGGTTCTATCTTTTATTAAATATCATTTAATTTCAGATGACCTCCAATATATATTATTAATATTAATATTAATATGCTAGTTATGATATTCATTATCATTAAGATCGTTGGTGTCTGTTTTATGATCTATTTATCTCTCACCTGTGTCATCACTGTTTATATCTGCCTGTCTAATACTGTAAGTTCACTACTGACAGTAAATTGTTCAAAATAACTTATTCTAAAATCTATTAATGTCATCCTCATTTATTTTATTTCTTGTTTTTGTTTGCTTTCAGGCTATTTTAATTAATTTTATTGCATTCAGTCATAATAGCGTAAAAATCGTGAATAGGTAAATTCTTAAAATAAAGAGAAATATAAATAAATGATTATGATAATATTTTTATAATTATTTATTTGAAATTTGTTTGATTTATTTAATTTATTTATATACTTTGGGACCAAGTAGAAAAAGTTATTTATTTTTACTACTTGGTCCCACTATTTATATTTATATATTTAAATAAAATTAAAAATTAAATTAATTCAGAATGTATGATATAAATGTAATTTGTTTTATACAATTATTACATGTGATTTATGCAAGTTAAATTAAATGAGTAATTTTAAACATAAAATATTGCTAACTTTAAAATATTGTTACTTTTAATAGAATTTTAGATAAAAATTACTCATTTAATTTAACTTGCATAAATCACATGTAATAATTGTATAAAACAAATTACATTTATATCATACATTCTGAATTAATTTAATTTTTAATTTTATTTAAATATATAAATATAAATAGTGGGACCAAGTAGTAAAAATAAATAACTTTTTCTACTTGGTCCCAAAGTATATAAATAAATTAAATAAATCAAACAAATTTCAAATAAATAATTATAAAAATATTATCATAATCATTTATTTATATTTCTCTTTATTTTAAGAATTTACCTATTCACGATTTTTACGCTATTATGACTGATTCTCACTTTTGCTTGACTATAAATAAATTGAACATATTATCCCTGATGAAGGTATTTAGGTGGTCCTTCTTAATTGTTAAGCAACTAAATTTATCTACCAAAATGAGTATAACATGTTTCTTATTTAACATTATAATAGCCAACAATATCTCTTTTATAATTAGTAGCATTAAAAGTAACCCATTTATTAAGTCTAAGGGAAATCTTGACTGGTAAATAAAAGAGAATGCTATCATATATTGTTAGGAATACTTCCTTTAACAAAAATGGAGTAAATATCTTTTAATTTTTATTAAGATTGCGTTTTTATAAAGAGGACGAAATTAATTTGTTTCAAATTGATGAAAAAAGTTTAAAGTGATCCTTTTGCCAATGATACTTGTTGTTATTTAACTATTAGATAAATTTCATTTTAAGGCTTATATTGTGACTTTCAATTTATATATTAAAATACCTAATAAGACAAATCTTTTTAGCAGACCTTAGATAGCATTTTTGAGTATCTTTTATTTTTAACTTGCAAGATTTACTTAATTTTATAAATTATAATTCATTTAATTCTCCTATTATAAATAATAACTTAATATGAAATTCAATTCCTACTACTTTTAATCTTCTCTTCACCCTTAGCTATCTGTTGACATTTCTATTTTCCTAATTCTATTATATATTTACAGATTTTATCTAATGTATCAAATATTTTCAGCTTTGACATTATCTTTTAACTTATCTTATTTAATTTGCCATCATTTAAGTTTATACTGAATTTTGAATTAATAATGATTCTTTTAAATCAGAATGTCCAGTCTAAACTAACCTTTATTGTTAAAGTATTCTGTTGTTAATTCCACTTGAGCTGCCTATACTATTCTGATTAATGAAAATATTGATTTACTCTAAATTTTAATAACTTCTTCCTTCTAAATAACCCTATTGACATTTTTAAGATATTTTTATATTTTTTACCATTTGCATATGCTGATAGGCAAAATTATTTTTAATTTTAAGCTTATTATTCATAATTTTCACGACCTAATCAGCATAAACTTTATTAGTATTATTTCTATTTTAACAATTATTGCCCTATCGCTGTAACAATTAGAAAAGTCTTCCGTCTTTGCTATAAAAAATGCAGTTCTGGAGCTTCTATAGCTAAACTAGGAAAGATTAATTAAATTGTAAATAATACAATAGTTTAAATGAAAAATTTTCCTTAACATTAACTTGATTTAATTGAAAACAAATAAGAAAGTGTTTTGAATTTATTCTAAATGATTATTTTACAAATAAATTATAGGATAATTAGAGTAATTTAAATGAAAGAGAAAGAAATCTCATATAATTTAAGGACATTTTAAATCATTTAATGTAATAATATGTTGCATGAGATTCAATAAGTTAATTCTTTAAATAAGAACTTTTTTTTCACATATATTATTTTAATAATGCTAGGTTTCAAATTTTTTAAAAAGTTAAACTTTGAACAATAAACCAAATCAGCAATTAAATCAAGTTAATAAGCTAAAATTTTTGAATAATAAATCGAATTTTAATTGTAAATTAACAAGAATTATAATTTGTTCAGAGCTCATCACCTACAGATACCCATCCTTCCCTTAAATTATTTTTTCGAGCAAAAATTTCGATGTACCATCCATCTGGACAAAGTTTCTCCACAATATCTTTAATTGCTTCCGGCTTTTCTGAGTTTTATCCTGGAACCTCTTCAATAATGTCATCAGCTGAAAAGGCGTTCATGTTAGGAGGTACGCTTCCTTTTAGTCCGACAAGGCAAATTTCTTTGCTGTGCCTTAAATGGAATCCTGGCCTCTTTTTATATTTTTTCTACGACCCTTTCTTGATCCAGCATATACTGTCTACTATTCTAAATTTTTTCTATTAAAGTAATAATTAACTTACCTATATCCCTTGAGAAGCATAAATGCAATTGCATCCACAAATTTTTAGCGACAGTCCACATTAGTAAATATCCCTCATCTTGCAAGTCTTCTATTTCTAGGTTATATAATTTCTCAGTCGAGAGTGTATTATATGGGATGAAGTCCTGTCCTGTTTCTGTAGTAAAGTTTATTCCCCAGGCGAAATCAATTGATACTACTTAAAATTTTTTATTTGTAATCTTTTTGTGAACCTCACCAATATTCTTACAGGTGCCACTTTTTGTTAAATCAGCTTTTATTGGAATTGAAGGAATTTTTTATTCAAAGTTTTTGAGTGATTCTAAATTAATTTCAGCTTATAATAATTAATTCGAGTACAATTTAAGAATTTAGTCATACTCCTTCCTTTCACTCTTTATTTTTTACTATAAATCCTAAATATGTTAATCGTGGGAGTCTTTAATTTTGCTTACAATTTCCAGTTTGATTTGCTATTGTTGTACTTTCAAAAATCCAATAATTTCTGAGACTGTTTCATTGATGAATGAGAAGCATTTATTGATAAATAATATTTGTTTAAGTTATGATTCCATGTCTATCACAGTTATTTCTTCTTAGAATTCTAACAGTTATTGCATAATATTTTAATTAGTAAATTCAATTTATTTAATCTCAAGTTTTGAAGTTTTTTAAAGCTGTTTTATTTCTTTTACTTTTATCTTTTATGGATCGATATATTCAATTATAAGCTTTTCTGCCTTTTTACATTCCTTAGTCAATTTTGATGTTGAAACAAGGTGTTGAATCATCATTGATTTAAAGTTTAATTGTTCTAGTATTAAAAGTTCATTATTAGGCTGTTTGTTATTATTATTTTCTAAATACCCAACTTATTTGCAGAAGTCTTGATTTTTAAACTACTGAAGTACTTAATTAAACTCATTTTTAAATTAGTCTTATGAACTATTCTCACTCTCATAAGATTCATAACCATTGTTAATTAATTGAAATTTTTACTTTTACTCTTATTGCTTTAATTTCGAGATTTAATTTGAAGTTTTGACTTTCTAAATACTAACCTTTTCATCTGTAATTCTATAATCTCTATCTTTCTTAATCTTGAAACCATGAATTTGAATTCCGTTTTCTATTAGTATATTTTTATGGCAATTCAAAACGTGAGAAGTAATTGATTTTGTATTGACTCTAGAGTCAGGTTTGTTGTTACTTTCGCAGTAGAGGCATATATATACTGTCCTTACCTTAACCAAGCTGTTATAATTAAGTTCCTTCAACTAGATTGACGTGTTTTTTTTTCACCATTGTGATATTCTGTGAAGAGAGGTTATCTATTCTTTGTAAAGTTGTTATAGTTTAATTTATTGAAACTTGTTAGTTATTTAATGTGTAAAAAAAAGTCTTTAAATATTTATTATTTCTAAATTATTGATTCTTAGTTTTAAAACAGTTAGTTCCTTATTTTATATCTAACAAGATGTTAAATTTGATTAGATTTCTACAATTTTATACTATTCTCAATTATTTAGCAAATTATCTTGCTTAAAGTTAATTTTTTAAACAAATATAGCATCGAAGATTTTGCTGTTGAATTGCTAAATTGATGACAACAGATTTTATTAAACGAGCTATAATTTTCAATATTAAATCCAATAAGCCCTCAAATTATTTAAAACATAACTAGGATTTTAATCTGAAAAAGTTAGTTTTATAATCTTTATTCTCTTAATCAACCGTTTTTTATTAATTTTGAAGAATAAGTTTCTTTTTCCTTCGCAATCTGTTTAGTTCTCAAATTAATTTCCATGTTTTTAATACATTTAACAGTTTCTTATCAATAAATTGCTAATTTATTTTTAGTTTAAGCTTGGAAAGTTTCACTCTATAAAGATGATCGTTTGCCCTTTTTAATAGATAAACTACATCAATTATAGTAATTATTATGGCTTGAGTTCCTCTAGCTTTGCATTTATAAAAAGAGAGCATTATGCTAATAATAAGCATAAAGTAGATAATTATTTTTAGTAAGTTCATTAATATAAATCAACAAAACACCAGAATCAATTAACTAAACAAATACTATCGAAATACTTTTTATAAGGGGTTTTGGGCCGAGCTTATAAGCCCGAAATTTATGAGCTTATAAGCTCATATAAATAAATATGATTTATCTTTAATTTAATTCAGCTTTAAATAAAAGTATTTATTAAGAATACAATTCAATTTATTGATTGTCTAAAAATATGAATGCTGTAATTAAAAATAAGAATTATCTTTTGCATGTATAGACAATACCAAAAATATTAGCAGCAACTTAAAATTAACACAAATTGTTATAATATAATTAAATGTGTTTAATCAATAAATCTATTTAAATTTAAAATTATTTAATTCTTTTTAGAGCTAATAAGCTCGATTTGCCTGAGCTTATAAGCTCAACGTATGATAAAAATGTTTTTATTAAATTATCAAATTAAATTAAATTTGCTTTAAAAAGTCTATTGATTTTACCCTAATTTTATCAAAAATATATTATGAGTTTGAATCAAAAATATCCTACAGCGCTTAATATAAACCCCAATTAATTTCATTAAGTTCTGAAAATCAATTGGTTTATTATTCAGAATAAAATTCCTTTAATAAATAAATGTTTTATTTGAGAGCTTATAAGCTCATATACGTCGGGCTTATAAGCCCGGCCCTAAAACCCCTTAAGAAAATTTACAATTGTAATATCTAATAAGTTTGAAATATAATTTCTGGTTTTTAATGAGTTAAGAAGTTGTTTGATCTTTATTTTTAAAATAAAAATTTGTTAAACTTTGTTTATAGATTGATACCTTATTTAAATTAGTTATTATTTAGCTAATAATTTTTTGAAACTTATTATAAGATGTAATAGATTGAGTTAAATTGAATTTTTGAAGTAAATAAATAGCAACACCAGATTAAATTGATTTAACAACTTTTGTGTAATGAAACTTGTTTATTATATCTCATTAACATTAGACTTACCTATTTTAGCCCTCAAAAAAGTTGCAGATTGGTTATTATTCGTCATTCACTGGACTATCAGGTCCTTTCAAATATCTGTTAAAACCAAGTTATGCATAGCTGTTGTGACTGTATTAATAAAGCATGATAAAGCCCAGCGAGTATCTTAGCCCTATATTATACTTGCAATGGTATGTATTTAATTTAGTGTAACCTTTTTCCTATATTCATGCTTGTTAGCTATGATGCTATCTTAAAATTGAACTCATTAAAAAGTGTCGAGTAAGTTTTTCTTTTTAACCTAAGCGAAAAATCTCTCTACTGGCGCAAGATTGAAATGATAGGGCCTAAAAACAAAGTAGGAATATTTAGTAGTCTTAGCTTTTTCATTATTATCAAAATAGATTTAAAATGGGAAATTGTTAAAATAAAATTTAAAATTATATTAAAAATGGAATTTTAGTATTTTTTGATTTTTATAGTATCGTTTTAACTGATATTGATTTGAATTTGATATATTTTAACAGCCAATAATTTGACTCATCGATAAATCATATTAGATTTATCATATCTTAACTGTAAACCTTTTAAATTTAACTTTTAAAATTTTTAACTCCTGATAAATTAATATCTCTCTATACAAAATAGCTATGAAAAAATTTTATAAGTATAAGATGTAGAGAAAAAATTTAACGACTAACTTTCATTCTTGTTGTATTCACAAAAAATTTTACCCCATCAAGATAAATCGATTTTAAATATTTCTCTGCCCCAAACTTCTTCCTTTCTTATCTCTTCAACCAAATTACTTGAGGACTTGGTCTAAATAAGTTTTTTGTCCATTTAATCAAGGTCTACATTTTATCTTCTTTGAGTCTTTCATCATGAAATTCATACGCATTTTTATCGTTAAAATACACGAAATCATATGAATTTTTTTTACTTTCACTAAAATCGAAATATCTCTCTGAGTTATTTTTTCCATGAATTATGAGTAGGATGGAAATGTAGCTCATGTTTTAATCTACATTATTCCTTCTAGAGTCAAGTCATGAAAAAAATCGCTGCCCGAGATAATTTCATTTCTTTGCAGGTACTCGACCAAATTTTGATGTTTGTTACATTGTAACAAACATCATCTATAGTCAAATGGACACAATTCCAAAATGGACACAAATTCCAGACACAAACTCCGGACACAATTCCAAAGTTAGAATTCAGATCTCATCACTTATCTTTCACTCTGAACGAAGATATACTCCTTTTTCCATCACAGTACAACTTTTTGATTATGAGGGGGTTCGAAAAAGAGGATTTCGAGGTTTTCTCTCTTGGGTGAAGAGATATTGAAAAATTTAGTATTATGTTTTGATAGACAATTCTATAAGCTAAGTAGAATATTTATATGAAAATTTATAGACATTAGGTTAGAGAGTTATTGAAGTCAAAAGTCAGAGCAACCAAATTTTACTTTTCCCTCAATAACTTCCTTCAGTGTGAAATTCATGGAAGATGAGTAGGGTAGAAGTTGTAGCCCATACCCTAAGCTATCGAATAGGGCATATATTCCAATACAAATTCCTTTAGGATACAGAGATAAATTGAAAATGAGGTCAAAATTTTTGTAAAATGATGAGGAATATTGAAATCGATTTTTCTCGCTAGGCAAATTAGATGGTGAAAAACTCAAATCAAATCTTAAGCAAATTATCTCATGAAGAACATTTCTTCTCCTATAGTCAAATCAGTAGCTAATGACATTAGAGAGATAAATCGAAAATAAATCTGAAATCGAAAATAAAGTATGAAATCTTAAATGTAACAAACATCACTCATATAAATTCTTGAGGCAATGAATTTAAGATTTTTATGAAGAGCATATTATCATCTATCATTTATCATCTAAAAGTTTTTCAATATCAATTCACTGAGCAGAGAAAACCCC
>ARYC01002767.1:0-55966 GCA_000711775.1 Oxytricha trifallax | reverse complement strand
TATATACTCACTGTCATAAAATGACCCCAAACCTCGCATATACTCAATTAAAATACTAATATTTAAACATTAACCCCTACATAAACCCTATTAAAACCCTAATAAAGTATGCACTAATAGTCTACTTTTATCAATCAAAAACTCAATCAAACTACTGAAAGGGTTTTGGGGTTTTGAATACTTGCTTTCCGTTCGACCCATTTTTAAATTAATTTCTAGTTGGCCATTTTAAGAGTAACTAAATCCTTTTACAGACCTCGTCTTATGAGACTTTGAGTAGATTATTTTATTTATTGAGAGCAAACTTAGAAATGAATCGGGGTAAATTCTTGGAATGCCTTAGTACCACAAACTCTTCAAGCTACAACAGCTATTCAATATCGTAATTAGTAATTAGGAGTATCATTTCGATTTGTCAATAAGCTCAGGGTGTTCGGCACCTTCATAAATTGTCTTTCACCCCCTCTTTTTGCTAAAGTAAGGAGTTCCTTTTCTATTAAGATGGCTCTTATCAAATGCTGGTGTATCATGGTACGATTAGTTTTGAGCCTCGGTGAGTAGCGACTTTAGATTTCTAGAAATATAAAGCGAATTAAGTGATTTGAGAGAGGGTTTACAAAATTAATCAAAATTTTAATCATATAATGTATAGTTCCAGTAAAATGCTCTTAAATGTCTAATAATCAACTCCATTTCCTACATCAAATTCATCATCATTTATAGTTCTCATCTAGAGATCGGAGTTAGTTCACATCAACAAGTCTTAAGCATCAATAAAAGTTGAGTTGTAGGATCACACATTCAAATCTCAGCCGCATCTCGATTTAAGACTGCTAATCTCAAGGTCAGTTGACAGGGCACTCTTCCATTTTATTAGTTGAAATTTTAATAAATCTGAGATTTTAATAAATTAAATCAGACATGGTCTTAATTGATAAGTATGATTAAAATTATTTAAGACATGGCTATTAATATATCGTTATAGAGATTTAAATTACTAGTTTAGACTTTTATCATTAATCGTTAAAACTTAAAAAGTTTTAATTTGTCTGATTTAATTTATTAAAATCTCAGATTTATTAAAATTTCAACTAATAAAATGGAAGAGTGCCCTGTCAACTGACCTTGAGATTAGCAGTCTTAAATCGAGATGCGGCTGAGATTTGAATGTGTGATCCTACAACTCAACTTTTATTGATGCTTAAGACTTGTTGATGTGAACTAACTCCGATCTCTAGATGAGAACTATAAATGATGATGAATTTGATGTAGGAAATGGAGCTGATTATGAGACATTTAAGATCATTTTACTGGAACTATACATTATATGATTAAAATTTTGATTAATTTTTTAAACCCTCTCTAAAATCACTTAATTCGCTTTAAAAGTTCTTATAACTCTAAGTTTCCCTGCAATTTTTTATGTAATTCTTCTAATAGCATTATATATTCGTGAAATATTTTAAGTTACCTTTAAAATTCTTAATTTAAACTTTTAAGATTATTAATTGATCTTAATAGAAACTTATTATCATCTTAAATTTAAATTACAGTCTTCTATTTATCAGAATTAGTTTTTATAGACGAGTTGTATAAATAAAAATTCATGCTATATAAAAGGCAATATTTTGTTGAAATTGTTTTAAAAAATAACAATAATTTTTTCAGATTTTTGATTAGTCTGATATTGAAAATTATTGGGGTTTAAGTAGCAAATTAATTTTTATTACTTTTTTTTCCCCACTTTTAGAATCTATGTTTGGCGCTGTATAATTAACATTCATGATAATAATTATTTCTAAATTCAAATAAAAATATACATAATATGTGATGATATTAAATTTTATAAAAAATAACTTGCTTTTATAACTTTTCTGATAGATATATATTAAAGTATAAATTATATTAAACTATTTTCACTATCTTGTTCAAGGATTCTAGATCAGAAAATAAAAATAGCACAGAAATTATTCAAAATTAACTATCTTTTTGATAAAATTAACTATCTTTTTAATCAGATTTAACTCCTAAAATTAATCATCATTATATATTCACCATTGATTAAACAAAAAAATTATTTAAATTTTACATATGAATAATGTATTTCTACAATGAACATTGAGACTAATCAAACAAGCTTATTAATTGTTATTTATAATGGATATTTATTATTCATTAGTATTTATTAAATTTGATTAATTATTAGATCTTTTTAAATATACAATTAATTACAATAATATATTTATTTCTATAACTTCAAAATTCAATAAAATTATGATAATTGTTAAATACTCTCTCTAATCCTAGTAAAATTTAATATACACCAACTTTAAATCCTATTTATCCCACAAGAAGTCCTACCTAGCTTTGTAAGACCAAGACCAATGAATTTAGATTTTCAAACTTAGGATTCTTATGAAATAATCAGGTTAAATAGTGCGCATAATTTTGTAAAATAGCGGGCAAATCTAATCGTTTTTCTAAAATTAATAGGAGAAATAATTAAGAATTAATTAAGAAAGTAAGACCTTAAAAAGTACAAGAAGTTATGAAAATTAAAAGAAGGACTATAGTACAGGAAGTTTGAGATAAAAGGCCACTTTTCTCTGTCTATAACTTGCAGGAGATGATACTAAAGCAGCAAATTCAAATTTATGAAAGTATGAATTTGAATTTATGCATCTTCATATACTTCAAAAATCTTACCTAATTAAATTTAATATTTTCAAATATAAACAAAATTGAAATAAAGAAATCACAATTGAAATATAAAAAAAAGACAATAATAATGAAATAATAATAAATAATTAGAATGTTCTTACTCATTAAACTATAAAAATCAAATTTTTATTTTTACAAACTCTTATAAACAATCGAGTAAAAATAGAAGAAAAATTGAAAATATAATGAATAATTAATAGTAATAATACTTAGATCAGAATGAGGTCTCTGTGGACCCAAGATCTTTATATATGAAAATATCGTAAGGGTCAAGCACTTTTTTATAATATGTGAGTAGTTAATATGGACATTAACTTTTCACTTAAAACAATTTACTTCTCTCTCATTTTTGTCTAACCATTTCTTTTTCTTTCCTCTTTCTTTTTCTGTTTCTAGAGACTGTATGATTTATCTCATAATTTTATTAAACTAATAAATTTCACTTCATTGAAGTGTGTAGATGAGAAAAGTTCTTTCAAATATACTTATTAATTATAACTCAGCTTAGAACAAAGGGCTTAGTTAGTTAAGTAACTAGATTTCCCATTAATAGAAATGAGGATCATAACTGATTCTTTTAAAATCAATTAGTCTTTAAAGTAGTTGAAACCAGATCTCATTTGCTTAAAATATTTTTGGAAGCTACTCAGTAATAATTTTGTTTAAACTTCATTAGTTCTGTGTAGTATGTCTAGTTTAATGTCACTATTAAGTATAATTTTGGGTTATGTTGAATTTTCCATCAGATTCTGGTCTGAGTTCTAGTCGTGAAGTATTTTTAGAGTCCCTATTTAGTACCCCTAACCCCTGATGCAGTCGTAGTGAATGCATGATTTTCACCAAAGTCAAATCCTTTTGCATCGTCTGTCTTTCTTTTTTTATATCGATTTTTGTTTGGTTTAATGTATTCATGGCTTCAATCTCAACAATATTTGAACCATTTGACTTTTTTCCTATTTGAATTTAGGTATTAAGGTTTTATAGGTTGTTGTTTAGGGTATGGTTAAGAAAGTTTTTTCCACAAAATTCCAGTCAAGTTTTTGGATATTCTATCCTGCCTATTAAGTAATTAGGTTTTGGTTTAGGGGTCTCTGGGTTATGTGTAATTAAGAAGTTTATTGTGACCTTAGGGGTAAGTCAACCTACTAATAGTTTGTTGGTAGCGCGTTTTTTAACCTTTCTATTTGTTAAGTGCATCTTAGTTCATCGAGGAACTATGTTATTGTATGTCTTCTTTGTGGACTAGGCTCTTAAATAGTTGTGAAAAGGTTTCTTTCTTCTGGAAGGGATTCACTAAGATAGGTAATTTTTAAGGAATATCAGTTGTATGCTGGCTAGTGAGAGGTAATGTCTTAGAATTGTTCCTTCCAGTATTTGTATTTACCGGTTAAGAGATGTTAGTACCATTCGAATACTTAGTTGTATAGTTCCATTTAGTTACAGGCAAGAGAGAGGAAGTCTATATCTTGATCCTTTATTGCTGAGTCTTCGCTGCCGTATATTTACTACTCAGGGAATCTAGTACTGTAAGCTTGTAGAGAAATTTCTTCATAAGACATTTACTGTCATCTTAACAATGGTCATAACAGTGTCCATTAGTAACTCCATACCATTGCGGTATGACATTTTAGAAAGAGCTTTGGGTTCTGAAACTTAAAGGGGAACCCTGGTTATACAACTGTTTATTCGGAATGTGTGCCATATATACTTATCGTCACAGTTCCTTCTAGTGTCAACCTAATTTAATTATATGAATAATTAATAAGTTATACTCACTATTTTAATATTAATTTCTATAAATCTAATTAAACACTGCTATATCCCGGAATTTATTGATTTTGAGATATGCTATTAAATATAATAAATTACACTCATTCCTAAAAACTTCATATAAATGGAATGAAGTTTTTAAATATTCAAATGTTGCTTGTAATTAATAGATTGAATATATTAACTTTATCAATAATCTAATTATTAAGACAGAATAATTTAAAGGCATCTGCCTTTTTTTAAACTATATTCATATATTATTATTAAATTTCAAAAAAGTAAATGAAACAACATATGAATATTTAAAAACCTCATTCCATTTATATGAAGTTTTTAGAAATGTGTATAATTTATTATATTTAATAGCATATCTCAAAATCAATAAAATTCCGATTTATAGAAGTGTTTAATTAGATTTATAGAAATCAATTATTAAATAGTGTTCATAAAATCCAACTTAAATTTAAGAAACCTGCAGATGCCAAAATCCTCCTATATAACTGGAACAGAGAGAAAGTGACACATGCAAGATTTTGGAAAGGTCTCACAAGATGGAAACAAAAGAAGAAAATAAGAGGTAGTCATTAAGACAAGAAAGGTATATAACAGACCAGAATACCTAAAATGATTTAAAGAGCAATGACCCTTATATATATATTTATTTTAATTGTATATCATATCAGGGAGGCCCTCAAGCCCCCGATGTGGATTAATTATTATTATTATTAAATGGTGTGTAAAATTTAATTCTATTAAATTAAATATTGATAACTAGATTCAAAAGGCTTCTTACTTTAAACCATAACTTAAAATAGAAAATCAATAATTTTAGGGAAATATCTTGTTACACAAAAAATGATTTACAATTTTCATAAATATTTTCTTATGTTATACCACTTTATTTTCATATAATTTTCTATTTAACTTAAACTTTTTCCTAACATTTTAGCAATTAATTTGCTCAATCAATAATTCATTTAATTAGGCTTAGTATTTATAGTTTATAAATTGCTAAAAGAATATGAAATATTTACAAATAATTTTAATAAAATATGTTATTAAATTTTTATGAAGAGCTATACAAATTTAAATAATAAAAATATGATATAGTTTGATGAAGAGTTAAATTATTTGAATTTAAGTTAAAAATATATCAGATATTTGTAAAAACTTTATAATATATGATTCAATAAAACACTTAAAATTAACTATATGTTTATTATTTTATACTAATTTATAATGAAATGATTATATTAAACTACATAAATTTTAAATAATAATAATATAATAAATTACCTAATAGAATTAATGAAATAATCAAGATTACAGATTAAAAAACACGAAAAGAAATTAAAATAAGAATAATTCAATGATCCAAAAGAACTGTGGAAACAACTAGTTGATTTACCTTTATTTAAAAAATAATAATAGTTGAAAATATTCAATAGAGTGTGAGAGATGCTCCCAAATTCGATAGTAGATTAAATACTTTGAAAGTCAACTAAAATTTTTATATCTGCTGCAGCAGCTGCTCTCCTAACTCCACGTCCTTTTTCAGATAGGGCTAAAGAATAAAAAATTATATTAAAAATTAAATCTATTGAGAATATGAAGGTGACTAATAGCCTCTCTTAAATGTATGATTATGGATAAAAATATAGCCATCTTTATTAATAGAATATTACTTCAATTTATAATAAAATTCACTAAAAATAGTTTCAAAATAGAATTAATATCGATAAAATAAAAATTAAAAGGTAAAATAATACTTTTATACAACATAACTGTAATAATTTTGAGTAATGCAAATTTAATTGTGTTTAATTTAATCAATTTTATTTAAATATGCCAATTACAAAAGAAATGCTAAATAGTAAAAAACCAGCTCTCATACTCAACAATTCTTAAATTTAATGATATTTTTATATTGTATAAATCAAGTGATTCTATGAAGAACCTAAAATTGAAAGAGTTTTAGAATAAATTGATTCTATTATACAAAGTATATTTAATTTAGTAAATAATACTTAATTCATCACCGCGATCTTCAATATAAAATTTTGCAAATCATAATATATTTGAAATTTAATAATGAGATATTGAATCAAAACGATACATATATATATATATATATATATATAATATATATATATATATATATGTATAAAAGCAAAATTATAGTACAACTTTTATTAATTTGTTGTTAAATATCAGTTTTAGCTTATTTAAACAGAGAAGGTAAGCGGATGATTTTATGCATATAAACCCATTTTGTTAATTTTAGTAAATTATAAATTTAATAAGTTGCATAATGAATTTGAATATATTTTTAAATTCAAAAGTTTATGATCGATAGCAGTAGCCAGCTCAATAATCAGAAGATGGTCAGTACTGAAAAATAGTAGGAGCAGTAGAAAAACTCTAATTTTCTTAGAAAGTGATGAATGAAACAATAAAAGTGATATTTCGTCTTGTTTCATTACCACATTCCTGCTTATTCTGAGCTTTCTTAGTGAGAAAAGATAAAACTAACTATTATTATTATTTAGTGATTATAGTTGGTCTAACAAGCAGTAACAGTAGAGATTAATTAAATATCAAGTAACAACAATGCGTAGAAATCTATGATTAAAAAGGTAGATTCAAATATAGATATGGAGGAAATATGAATACCAAAACACTCCTAACCGAACATTAATAGATTTAACAAAAAATGCAAAATTTCGATATGAGCAAGTTCAAATCATTTGACTTCATTTAATAAATTAATGAATTTATTTTAAGCGTGAATTATGTCCGAATGACGTAACCTATTAATGCAATGCTATATATATAAATAACCAATTTAAATTCGAAGGAAGGGATTATTATACTAAATATTTCAGCTAAAGTCTATATCTAAATATGTATACCCGAATCCATTAAACACTTGGATTATATGGATTGTTATTTATTTTACTTAGAATACTTATTTATACACTATTTCATTCCACAGGCAAATGTAAACGGCAAAAAATAATATTATTATTTTTGTTTAATATTATAGAGACTTTGACTTTTTAAGAAAAAAAGCATGATATGCAGAATATCATTGTAACATTAAACTAAAATTAATTTTATATTAATCTAATTATAAGAAAATTGCATATTTAGGGAATAACGAGTAGAAGCAAATGATTTCTTTTAATAATAATTCAATTTTATGCATGATAAAAGTTAAACTTCAATATATGTACATATAAATTGAATAAATCAAAATTAAATTAATGCCTAAATTTGTGAAATTCATGTTTTTAAGAAAGAAATAACTTGACATAAATGTTTCAACATAGTGAAAGTCCATGTGAGCACATTTTCAAATATTTTTAATCAATTTGATGAATACTCTTCATTATATAGCATCTTAAAAAAAGGTTTTCTAAATAATATAAACTACTATTAATTGTATATTTCCATTAAATACTTCTACCAAATTGTTATTCACTGAAGGAACTAATCATTGATAAGACGCTTAAATCAAATAAATTATTCGTAAATTATTACTATTGAATTAAAACTACACTTTAATGGATAAGTCTTTTGTTATTTTCATGTTAAATAATTGTCCAAAATATTAGGAGACAAGAAATCATTATTAAAATGAAAAAATGTTAATTTTCTCTTATAGCACTTTATATTCTTAAAGTTAATAAATAATCTCTTACATTGAAATTCTGAAAGAATATGATATTAAGGAATAAAAATAAATTAAAAATCAAGAAATAACAGTAAATTATTGAATTAGAGGCATTCACAATTCAATAAAATAAGTTCAAAAACAATTGTATAATTTAAATCTTAATTCTTAACATAAATTTACAACATTAAAAATTAAAAAACGCTCATTTAAAGACATATAAATATTTGATTAATATCTTAATTATGAATATTCACTTTTTAAATGAATTTTAAGAGATAATTTTAATGTATAGAACAGTAACTCCTACAAAAACATATTAAATTCAATAATCAGCAGTGGTGTTCAGAAATGGCCTAGTTGCTAGTTGGACTAATAATAAATTAATTTAACAAAAGATCAATTTTAGTCTTAATTTACTTAGCTTGTTTAAGAATAAGTTGAGATGAAAATTCATATTAACAGAGTATAAGAATAATTAATTATCAAAATGAGTATTTTGGTAAGAGAATAATCATATAATTTAAGATTAAACTACCATAAAGCCTAATGTATATGTTGATATTAATGCATATGCATGAAAGAAGATTCTTTATACAGATATACAATCAAAATATACGTAGAAAAGTGACAAAAAGCAACCAAATTTCAAAATAGAGCAAGGAGTTTATATAAAGCAAATTTAAAGAAGCTGATTTATAAACACGCACTTAGAGTAAGATATAGATTTTAAGAAAGAACTAATGAGCAAATATTTAGCTTACCCTCCAATTTTAGATTTAATATAATTAAAAATAAATTAGAGTACACTTCAACAATGATGTCATTTAATAAAATAATAATAATTTATTGAAATAAATAAGAAAACAAGATATAGATTTGTAGAAAAATCTTTTTACTGATATCTCATAAAGAAATAATAAATCATAATATATTTAAGAAGTCTTTTATCAATAATAAAAATAAAGAATATTGTTATTACAACTTCATCATGGGAATAAATATTTAATATTTCATAAAATTGTTAAATTTAGCGATTAAAGCGCTGAGAACTTAAACCAATATAGTGATATAGTAAAATTTAATTTATTCAAAAAGTTTTAGGGTATTTTTAATAATACCCCAATAGTAATATTTTGAATTAAGTTGAATTTAAAAATTAATTAAATATAATATTTTTATTATTATAAATATTTGGTTGCTTTTAGTAATTTAACAAGAGTACTAATATATATAAATAAATATATAAAGCCTTAATCATAAAACATAAAGCAACCAACTTTTAGAGTGAGATTTGATTAAATTTTATTCTTGAAAATAAGCCCCTAATCATTATTATTTAAACCTACTACTGTGATTTAAGATCCTGAGCCCTGAGAATGCAACTTCCCAAAGGATAATGCCCTTCTTGTCCTCCTCATCGGTGGAACTAGACCCACAGCTGCTGCCGCCCACCCTCATGGTTCAATTTGAGCCATCGCACGTAACTGAGGAGGCCATCTTTGAGACCAGGCTCCGATGTCTGCTGTACATCATGCCGACCTTCCAGAGATCCTCAAAGGATATACATTGACATTACAACCACCATCTTTGGGCACAGCGTAATCAACCACTAGCAGGAGATGGTGGACAGTGCTAAAGAACTACGACTCTCGGTGCGCAAGCTCACCTTCCCCAGGGACGTCAACTATAGGGGAGAGGTGCTGTATGACGAAACGAGGGACAACACCATAGGAGCAAGAGAGGCAGTACCTACTAGTGATGACGCGACCAAGGTCGGAGGTGGGGGCCTCCTAGACTATTTATAGGCGAAAACTCCAACGGCTAACCCAAAAATTTTCATGGACGAGACAATAAGACTATCTGATGATCATATGAGTGGTCGCCCTCAGCAGATGCGAAGACAGCATGCATAAGCATAGTTTCCGAGTACAAGGGCCTCTTCGACTTCCTCTAACATGAGTTGGAAATTTCCTCAGGTGCTATTGCGAATTCATTTACAGATTTCCTTTGGTATTTAAGGCTTTTCCTTTTAAAGCCCAAGCCACCTTTCCACGCCAGGTTTGAATTGGTAACCTGAGGCACTACAGGAGAAGGGTGTTAGAAGCATTCCTGGCGAAGGGAGTCCCAACGGCTCTGATTAAGAGACTCAAAACTAATCTCCTGCCATCGCAACAACTGCGCTCCTCCTGAGGCCAAACCATCAAAGGATGTGGGGTCTTGCGCAGCCTCCTTGTCAATCAGTCATTGTCGACTCATGACGAGATCCTGATGTCCGAGCAATACTTTTCACAACTCGTCGAGCAGCTGAATGCCTTCCTGCTTGCTTATCGGTAGGCGCCAGATGCCTCTCAATACCCCTTACTTGATCCCCGTGCCCAGATGTAGAGATTCTTCAAGGCCAATGCTCAGGAAGAGTGCTTTCTCTCAGGTGATGAATTCTCCAGACTGGTCTTTCTTCTCGTGATAGACTGGGCATTCCACGATGCAGCTATCAAGAGTGAGAGTTGTGATTCCTTTGAAGACTAGGAGACAGACAAAAGTGCATCAAGCGCAACTTCGCCATGGCTTGAGCTCTGAGCTCTGATCACTTGAATTCCTCCTAGTTTTGTCAGGGTTATCGAGTTGACCTAATTTCACTTCTCTGGGACCACTTTTTCCTAAAAACATCAAATGCAAGAAACTCTGCCCTGTTTTGTAATTTTATATATTTAATCGTTTAATAATTTACTAATTTTCTATAATTAATCTAACATTTATTTTCACTTTCCACCCACTTTTGCAATTCCCCTAATGGGATTTCACTTTTTCCCTATTAAATTTTAAAAGTCTAATATCATTAATTTATCATTCTCTCTATTCAATCAAAAATTACTCTTGGGGTTTTATTAGAAAAGATACTATTAGTTTTCACCATGTTGAACAGTTCTCATCAAATAGACTTTAAAATTATTGTTTTAAATTCAATTTAAATTCAATCAAATTTGTGTATCCTCATAGGTTATCAAAAGAAAGATATATATTTATATTTAATAAATTATATTTGTCAAAGATTAATAAGTCAAAATTATAAGGTAACTATGACTATTTAAGGCACTTTATATTATTGTTAAATCAATTCTAGTGCTCTAAGAATTGCAGCAGATAAGAAATTTAACTTAGACCAATAAGGCCCTCAAAAATAAATATACTCATCAGGGATTTTGGTTTTAATCGAGAAGAAATTTATGCAAATATATTATGATACTAATTGATATAAAGAGTTTTAATTATAACAATATAATAAACTTGCTATAAAATATATTATAATCTATAGACTTAAATTTATCTAACTTACCGTGGATATTCAATGAAACTAAATATTCAGTTGATCATAATTGAATAACCATAATATAAAATCTAAATGATTAATTATATCAAATTTATGTGCTTAATAGTAATCATAAAACTTATATTCTACTCCGCTTAAATCTAGACAAAAGTACAATTCAAGCAGAATGATAAATATCATGCATTTAATATAAATTTTTTATAATTTTGAAAATTAAGCTCGTTCAATCTCTTAATCTGCTGAAATAAACTCTAAAAAGTAGAAATATATGTAAAAATTAAAAAATACTCAGATTGTAAGTTGAAATGTTCATAATAAACTCTATTTATTGGACAATATGTAAATTTATAATTCTAATGAGAAGAGTGTGAGGAATTAATTTAAATTATTATCAATAAAACCAAAAGAATTAAAAAGAAATATATAAAAAAATAATGTACAAACCAGCCCTAAAAGTGGACAAAATTAAGGTAGATAATAAATTAAACTAAAAGCATACTTTTCCATAAAAATACATAAATCTTAAATGAATAAGAAGAGTACTAAAACAATGAAAACATTGGATACATGTTGAATTTTAGCATTAAATATGTAAACTTGTATATAATAGATTTATAAGAAATTAATGTATACTTTTTAAGGATTGAAACGTAAAAAAATATTTAACTAAAAATTATAAAAATCTTATAAATATATTATAGAACATCTTATAATTGTTGATAAAGATTCAATTTTATATAATTTTATTCAAATTATACAATAAAAAAATAAATAAATTTATTATTTTAAAATGTATTGGGAAGGAACAAAATTATGATTTAAGTAAACAATTGATTAAATGTATAAAAGAAAAAATTTAATATAAATAGTAAAAAAGAAAGAAAAATAAAATAGTTAAATTAAAAATAAGAATATAACAATTTTATATTATTAACAATAGTTATCTAACACAAAAAAACAAATAAAAAATGTATGTATTGAAAAAATCCTGATCAACTTTCTAGAATTTGCCATTGAAGCAAAAAGAAATATTAATTTTATTAGATTTATTATAATTAAAAAGTTATCAGTAAATTGAAGAACGAACAAAAGCCGCAAAAGGAGAGACATTTCCAGGATTCATGAATAACAGTAACCAAGTTGAAAAGTGAATTTCTCATAAAGCTAGAAAGATAATTTAAAAATTCAAAATTAAAATCGAAAAGCTCAAATATTCAATACAAAATTTCAACTTGCAATACTAGAGTTTTAAATTAAATGCAAACTTTAGGTAAAGATTGACAATTTAAGACACCTCGAATTTTTTAACCAATAAGTGAGACTGAAGAAGAAATGAGAGAATTAATGGGATATATAAAATAAAAAAGAGAGAAGAAAGACTATCAGCAACAATAGGTAGATTATCACAAATACTATTGAATCCAAGATTTTCCTCTATATGTCTGAAAACTTTAAACTGAACAAGTTGTGTCTCTAGAGAGCCATGACTACATAGGGTTGGTGAAAATAGACTCTAAAAGATAATTTTTATCAATAACAAGTTCATAGCTCAGACTAAACTGGTAAAAAATGAAGGAGTGATGATAATTATCAATCAGAGATGAAAACTATAAAGACTTTAATATAGTTCTTAACCAAGACAAAACTGTATGTGGGAAAGTTCCAGCTTCATAATACAGCTGCATATACCCCTTTATAGGAGAGATGTTATGAAATTACTTAAAAATTGTTTTATCTATTTAATTTCATTAACAATAGAAAGTATAAACGAGAAGTTTCAATTACAACATCACAAAATTTGGGAATATATAAAACAAAGAAAATTTAAAATAAACTATTCTTGAGGGAGTGGAAACTCTTTCGAAGTAGAGCCTACGAGATTTTAAGTCTTTTTAAAGTAAAGAACAATATTTTGGGAAGAATATCAATAAATTTATCAATCATTGGTTAGTTCAAGTAATTCTCATAATCATATATCTTAAAATGATTTTAACCAGCTGATAAATATATAACAGCTAGAATTTTTGTCAAAGTAAAATAAAAATAGATAATCTTTATTGAAAAAGGAATACAACTTGTACCATAGGATTTGAATAAACATATTCAAAAGCATTTTGAAGATAAATAAGGAGGCCATTTCATATGAAGGTGTAGGGATCAACAATCAAATGTATGAATAGGAAAGAATAACTAAATTAAAAATACGTTACAAGAAAATAAATAAAGTAAAAAGTAGCAATAAGAATAATGAAAAATTGTTGAGACAAAATATTGATGAAAATTCATTTATTATTATTATTATTATTATTATTATTATTATTATTATTATTATTATTATTATTATATTAATTATATTATATTTTATTATATTATATTATATTATATTATATTATATTTTATTATATTATATTATATTATATTATATTATATTTTATTATATTATATTATATTATATTATATTATATTTTATTATATTATATTATATTATATTATATTATATTATATTATATTATATTATATTATATTATTATTTTTATATATTATTATACACACATTTATAACATTATTTAAATTTATACAATTACTATCTTAATTTATTAGTTTTCTATATTAAAGCATCAATAACTTGATTTTTACATATTTAATTTTAGCATTTTAATTTTAAAATGTTTAAATTATTATCATCTTTGAATTGATATTTCTTTAATTTACTATTATATTATTATTATTATTATTATTATTATTATTATTATTATTATTATTATTATTATTATTATTATTATTATAATTATTATTATATTATATTATATTATATTTTATTATATTATATTATATTATATTATATTATATTTTATTATATTATATTATATTATATTATATTATATTATATTATTATTATTATTATTATTATTATTATTATTATTATTATTATTATTATAAAGAAACTAACTAAGTGTTAAATATAATGTCGACTTATTAAAGGAATAACCATGATTGGCGAATGAGTCAAATGGTAGAGCAAACCAAAAGCAAATTTAAAAACGAATATAAGACTTTTATGATGAACTATTCAAAGACAAAATAATTATAAAAAAAATACCAAGTGGTAGTTATGAGACATAAAAAAGAGTCAGCACAAAGAATGCAGAAATTTTAACAATGAAGAGGTGTAGAAAGAAGTGATAGAAAGGCAACTTAGCAAAGCTCTTAGTCCTTAAGATTTTGATAGAAAAGACACTTAAATAAGAAAAAAAATATATATATATATATATTTAAATAATTAGCAAGAAAGCAACATCCTGGTTGAATTAGAGGTAGATTCTAAAGTATACATTTAAAATAAGAGAGGTAAAATTAATTAAAACACAGACCAAAAGGAATAGCACTCTGAAGTAAGAAATATGAGGACAATAGTAATTAATTCACACTTAATAAATTAGTAGAAAAAGTTATTGCTGCAAAAGAGTGAAATTTTTTCAACAGGAAAACAGTAGAATAGTTTTTTAATTGAATAAAATTACTAACATCAAAGTAGAACACTCTGGAAAAGCAAACATATAGAAACATAATTACTGGAATACCTTTCAAATTCTAATGACTTAGTCTGAATTGATAATCTGTTTTCTATACTGAGATAGAATAGATAATAAAAAAATACTATGAAATAGTCTATTGATTGAAATATTTGACACAATAAACAATAATATAGTTAGAAGAGGAAGGGAGATAAGTACAGAGCAAAAATTATTAGACGAGAATTGATGAATTCAAATTATCAAATTAAAGTTAAAATTAGTGAGTTGTCAAAATATATATACAACTTATTATCATATTATTCATATTAATATCCAAACTGAAGATAGTTATAAATAGAATAATGATAATTAGTGCTTCAAGAAAATGTTTTTAAAATGATAAGTATGCATTTGTGATTTTATGTATTTACTATTTTCATAAACATATATTTTGTTAATTATAGGACATGGTAAATTTTTAAATATGCTTTATTATGTATTAAGAATACTTTATTAAATAAATGAAAGATAACTTTATAATTTTTGTACTTTTTTATTATGATCTTGAATTTTGAATATATTAATTTTTATATTTTTAAGATAGTTTATTAAATATTTTCATATATATATAAAAGTATTTGAAAAATAGGAAGAAAAAAAATAAATCAAAAGAACAAAATGCGATAGGTTTTATTATTTATTCTACAAAAGAAAGAAGTATATATTATTTGACGTTCTGTTATATTTACTCATTCTAAATTGTACGTTTAGTTCTAAATAATTGATCTATAATATATTGAGCATCTTAATAATATAGTATCTCCCTTGTCAGAGTTTCATCTTTTTCAGTCATTAATACTGTTGAACTCATTTAAAGGTTCGAGATCGCCAGCTCAGTGCTTGGATTGGTAAAGGAGGCACCGTTTCTTTGTGAATCTAACGCACTTACTAGGATACTACTGAGTGGATAGTTTAACTCCTCTACAATCTCGATGGTTTGGGCATTTGATTTTCCACTTGCACAAAGGCTCGAATCTTTCATCTTCACAGCTTTAAGAATCTCTTCTTTCACAACATAAATGTCCACATCTAGCTTAATTGCTGCTTGCCACCTCCTGGCCATAATCTTCGACTGCCTCACGTCCGCTAAATTATCGATCACACTAGGCAAAGCAAGTATCTCATACTTTGGTAATCAATTTTAGATCTTCGGCAAGTCTTAAGATTCAGTATTGCAAACGAAGTCACCGAAGAATCTGATAATGGATCTGGCAAGGGCACCACGCAAACATCCGTGAAAAGACGCAGGTAGATGGATAGTCCGACTCAGACAAGTATCCTAGGAGCAGAGATAATGAGGCATTCTTAGTTTCTAAACAACCCTATGGCATTATCTCAAATAAATCTGCTAAAGAATAGATTTGGGTAAGAGAAGCTCGATTGCATTAAGTAATGCTTTCTACGTTTCCTTTAATGCTAATGCAGTTTTCTTCTGATAGTTGTCTGAATTTCTTCTCTGTTGAAGTGGAAAAGTCTTTGCGATTTCCTATTGGAGTGAAGAGGATTTCATTTTCAGGTTAGACTTCTTGCAAATCAATCTGACTTGTTTTCATCATTTATCCATATTATACACTCATTACTCGCTCACAACTCCCAATTCGTGCCCTCGTATTTTCCAGTCATATAATGCTCACTAATGACTTTCTCTATCCAGTGAGGCTAAAATTTTACTCAATTGCAATGGAATCTGTGTCATGCTTAAGCAGCAAAGTATGCAATACTTACGTAGCTACTCCAATCTTTATCTTTGGTACTTTAACTATAAGATTTTTGTAAAATAAAATTCTAATTACCTCTCGCACTTCTAATAAAACATGCAGCAATAGCTTTTGAAAATTAAATTTTCCTAGTCTCCCATCACCTAAAAGAGGTGTTGTCAGCACATTTATTTCTTGGAGCAACCACATTACTATTGAGTCAACCCTAATTTCACATAAGTTTGTGTCAACTAAATAATTTGACATCTTCAATTGAGGTAGTATTTATGTATAAATGTTAGTATTGCATTCCATCCTCGGTAAATACACTGAAGTTGCTGGTGTCAGGATTCATAGTGGTTTCGAGTCATTCAATAGTTTCATAGCATTTGATTCAGCCTCTGATTACAAAACTATGTGTTCAGAGTGGTTCAAAACATGAGTGCTCCCATTATAAGTTTTTAATTATATTAGTTTATTTGGGATAAATATTATTAAAGATTATTACAATTTTTATTAAGAATTAGTTGATAAATTATAAATAATTATAGAAATTATTATCATTTTTAGAAATCAAGTATTTGCTTTTGAATTGCACTATAAAGAAAGTCAATTGAATAGCTTTTAAAATAATAATCACTTTTTAATTAAATTTTAGTAACCTCCTTTTTTCCATTGATTTTATACTTTTATATATATATATATATATCTATTTCAATTATTAAAAGTTAAATAACTTTCAATAAATTCTATAAATAATATAAATATATAAATAAAATTATAATCCAAATGAATGACTATTATTCGTACTAAAAAATGTTGTATTAAACCAAAGAATTTAAAGTGAGGCAAAAGTAGGAGAATTTTAATACTTTTGTCCCACTTTTATTGATTAATGAAGCTTTTATATTTAAATATTAAGATAAAATATAGTTAACTTATTCTCTACTGAACTATTGTAAATTTTGAGAATTTATTTCAACAATACACTTAATATTAATAAATTTAGATAAATGGTATTTAACTTTTAACTTGCAAGACCTCTTATATTCGTAGTAATAGTCACTTATTTTAAAAACAAGGTAATACCAGTCGAGGATGATTTATTTGTGAATATAAATAAAATCATAATTGAGAAGAGTCATCAGATATCTCTAAGAAATCCAGATATGACACAATTTGAAACTTATCACAAAGAAAAGCATTATGTATAAGCAATGCTAAAAGATTTGAGAAAGAGTCCTAGAAAGAAACAAAATGAAGAAAGAAAAATGTTTGGAACTTAATACTTTCTTTAAAATACATGGAATCAAATTAAAAGAAAACTTTATTTTATCAAAGATTGACAAGCTACTATAAAAAGAGAGTATGCGATACTATTAAGGTGGTATAGTAGAGTAAATCTTTGATTATTTACAAATACAGTCCGCTGATTAAAGCATAATTTTTAAAAATAAAAGCAATAGAAAATAATGAATTGTCTATGAAAAAGTAGCTTTTAGATTTTCTAGTTACATTCCTTATAAAATCGTGAGGAGTTTAACTTCGCTGATATAAATAAAATCATCGATATCAAAGAGTCAAAGTTCTGAAGAATATAGAAAAGATCAATAAGATCCTCTACCTTTTCTAACCACTAGAGTAAGTAAGTAAATGACAAAATCAAACATCAAAGAAAGTCACTACAAAATAAGAAAAAAAATTTCCTCGCAAAATAAATGATGGAAACAATGAAGATATCAATATAAGGAAAAACAATAATTAACTACAAAATTAACCTTACTGCAACATTCATTTGGTATTTGTTTACAGGAATCTCTTTAAGAACTGCAACTTAAATTCAAAAGAAGGTTTAAAAAGATTCACAAACTAATTTTGGAGAAATGCTTATTATTTGAGCAGATAATATAAGATAAAGATCATTACACATATGATATAGATAGAATCTACTTGGTTAATATAAATTAGATAAGAAACAGTTCAAGGTAATATATGTCAAGAAAAAGTATCATTATTTTGTCGAGAGAAAGCTAAATACACTTCAATAGGATTGACTTCTAAAAAAAGAGAATTATACTAAATAAATAAAAGACGACATTTAAGGTAGAATGAATCAAAGGAATTAATAAGTTTTCATTGAAAAAATAAAAATAAGACACAAGATGTTAGATTCAATTACAGAATAGAAGTATTAATCCAAGAAAAATCAGAGAAGAGAGGATAATCGAATAGAGAATTCTCTCAGTTGCTAGTGAGACAATAAGAGAAGCAATAACAACTCCAGGAAGATCATTACAAATAAAAATATGAAGAACACAATTTCAAGAATGAAAAGTTAAAGAGCTAATTTTAATAGAGCGAGGAACCATAGTAGATTAAGAAGATTAAAGAATTAAAATATCATCCTTTTCATATACATATTTCAAACAATTATTCAACCTTTTTAAATTATAATTATAAATTACCTCTTAGTTAAAAATAAAATGTTTACTTTATATTTTTTTCTTTTGTAGTTAATTATAAATATCTATATAGTATAAAAATCATTTTGTCTTTGTCTTTGTTGTTTTCATTTTTAATTTTATTATTCTGGAAGTTTCTTACTTATTTAATATTATTTCAGTTAGATATCAATTTAAACTCATATTATTTTTGTTATATATTAGTTTATAATAATTCTTTATTCTTTTATTTCGTTTCTCCTTTATTAAATTCTTTATTTAAATAAATTGTTTTAGTTGAAATTAGTTAAATTCCTTAAGTTGTAAAATACTTTCCAACTATTAATTATGCATATGATGTATGAAGTTTTTTTATTTTTAAAATAAGTAACAATCATTATTATCTGTAATTGTTAATTAACAACTAAAATTAAAGCTTTAGCTTGTGTGAAGTAATATAGATTTATTTATTGCTGTATTATACTTAAAACTATGATATTTACTCCCAAAAAATGATTAACTTCTTTAATATATCTTTTAATAATTAAAAGTATTAACTATTTCTTTTGCATTTATCTTTATTTGTTATATATTGAAAATTTTATTTAATACAGTTATTTATAAACAATCATAACTAATCAAGTTTATCATCTTATTGATTTATATTAATGTTAATAATAATAATATAACATTGAGGTCTCTGGGGACCCCCGATCGAATATATATATATGATAATATAATAAGGGTCAATTTCTATAAGATTTAGAGTGCCTTGAATTTGGGACAAAGTTCTCATTCTTCTGCTGTGTGCTGACTTCACTTCCTTTCCTTCATGGTGATGATTCTGATTTTCTTTGATTTGACATTCTTGATGCGCATGGTCATGCTAATTGATGATGATGATGATTTTTAGCCATTGAATTAAGTCATGCTAATTAACTGTTGCAATGTTAACTTAGTGATATTTTTGAATGTGAGCTTCATTAAAGAGGCTTTGATTAACTTGACTTATTCAGTATGTAGCACATGTTTCAACGTAGTACTACAAATATTCTTTAGGTTTCTCAAGTTCCTGACTTTAGAATCATCTTGGTTTGATCTTTAGTTTGGGTTTGATAATTATTATTAATTAATTTAATTCCCAAACATTAATTAGATTTCCTTTTTATTTTCAAATTTTGTTGTGGATCTGGTCAGGTTGTCGACTTCTTTATGATTTCTGTTTAATAGTGGTCGTTCATCTGATGGTTAATACTAACCACCTGACATTTCAAATTTAGATCTTGTTTAGTCATTGGTGAGTTCATTCTGTGAAGAGAGTGTTTGTGTACTATGCTATGTTCGTGTATTCTAAAATATTGATACTTGTTGAGCATTAGGATTTGTATATTATAATTATAAGGTTTGGTCAAATATACAATTACTTTATTGTAGGGTGTCCTAATCTGTCCTATTTAGCTCTGAGAGTGTTTCTCCCTTTTCCTAATTATTTTTCTCCTATTTATAAGTGAGATTTGTGGAAAAAAGTGAGTTTTGGAAAATGGAGTTTTATTGATCGGGTCTCTGGATTTTGTGAGTATCTCCAAACTAGGGAATACTAAAGCCTGGTTTAAATAGTCCATACCTAGTAGGAGGATTATATTTAGAAATGAGCTTTCTCTTTAAGTCATATGAAGACCATACTGTATTTGTATTATTAAATAGAGATATGTTCTGAGCCTTAGATGTGCGTATTTTATAATTAATGTAGACTCTGAGATCCTATTTACTAGCTCTAGAGGATTGGTTGTTAAAAAGCAAAATTCTATTATTTTTAAAGTTGGAGTTAGCTATACCTCTAATTGTATGTCTGACTAAAAATACTCTAACTTTAGTCAATTTTATATAGGCTTGTAAATTTTTATTTTTGTTCTGGTTGGTATGGTGAAAGAAAGGTAGGGGTCTCTTGTTTTTTATAGCCAGGAAATTTCTTCTTTATTTTCTTTTCTACTGTCTCTATGAAACGTGAAGAGTAGTAGTCTGGCTTGTTGGGTTCATCTATTGAACTAGATAGTAAGTTGGCTTGTTTATGGTTGAGATTAATATTTAGGAGCCCCATTATTGCAAAATCAGCTAATTTTTACTGTTATTTAAAGTTGAATTTTTAAAGTAATTACCCCACTTTATTTATAAAAATTCTTGACTTTCGCCATCTGTTGCGATTGAGTGGTTAAGTAGGATTGGTTGTCTTATTGATTAGAAATGTGTGCCATATAGACTTATCATCACAGTTACTTTAGGTGCAGCCTATTAACTTTTGAGTAAATTATTTATATTAATGATATTCACTTTAATTATTTTTATTCCAATTATTATTTATAAAACTATTTAAATCTAATTATCCATTTTAATAATTATTGCATTTGGTTAAATCTTTTGATTTTGTCTTTTATCATGAAATTATTATAATTTTAAGCTCATTTGTTGTATATGTTATATAAATTTTGCCAATTTAATGAGAAAATATTATTTTATATCTAAATGAAAATTACCTTAATAACTCAAATAAATACTTAAAGTTTAATTAAATTTGAGGTACATCCATCTTGCTATGAATAAATATTTGAAATTTGTAATTAACAATTAAATTTTCTTTATTTTAAAACTTTATTCATTAAATGCATACTTAAAATTATCTCAAATTTAAATAAAATAATTAGTATAACAAAATATTTGAATTCTTTGAAAAATATTAAATGCCTTTCAATAATAAAGTATTACTGCGTACAACTTGATATATAATAATATTCCTAATAATTAAAATCCATTAATATTCTTAGCATTTCATTGTTAGATTTGCTATTATGTTTTATGAACTAAAAATTAATTTGATTTTGGATTACCATACCAACTGCATTTATATATATTAAGATGTCTATTTTCTTTAAATTGTTTTAAGTTTCTACAAAATTTTTTTTTCCAAGTTTTAGCAAATGATTAAATTTTCTAATATAAACTTCAAGAAATGCAAGCTACTTTTCCAAGAAAGAAACTATGCTATATCTTTTGCTGTTTATCTATTTGTGGTGAATATCTCTATCAAATTGAAATTAATTGAGGATATTAATTCTTAAATCAATTATGATTATTATGTTAACCTTCTAGTTGTATTACCTTGGTTTTAATAACTATTCTTTCTGTATATCAAATTATACTCTTTGACTATATGAGTAGTTACAATAATAAAATTGTCTCATTTTTAGCCGCATATTCCCATGAATACATATGAATTAAGTTATTTCTTATGCGAAATATATTTTAAATTGCTTTTATTAGACTTATTTTGTTCCTGAATTTCTAATTTCTAATATATATAATTTAATAAATCTAGATTTCATCTCCTTGTATATTATAATTTTCCAAAATAAAGTTACCATCATGATGTTAATTAAATAAACACAGAGAAGAAAGAGTACATGCTCAATTCAGTAGTTATTTTGTAGTTCTCATTTTAAACATACAAACAATAGGAGAAGTCTACAATGAATTTAACATAAGATATTTATATAAAAAGCCTTATCTTAAGTATATATTTATCTTCTATTCTTGGATATTTAAATAAAAATATTAAATGAATATGTGATAAGATATTAAAAACATACTTTAATTTACTAACCTCTAAAATATTCAAATTAAAATTATGTACTATAGATCTAAAAAACTTAGTTTATTTCAATATGCTTGTTGGATCTTAATTATAATTAAAATTTAATAAAATATAAATCATAAAGCAGTAATTCATGAAATAGGCATTATTTAACTCTATTATTCCATCTCCACAAAAATAATAATCGGCCCTTTAATAAGATATTAACTAATATTTATTTTTTATTAACCAATTATCATTAAAATATCATAATTTTAGTTAATAAACTTTGAAATTTGTATTTCAATTTGTTTTCTCAAAGAAAAAAAATGTTTACTTATATTTTAATAATTTAATTAAAAAAATTATTAATCTAAAATTCATAAATAGTTTTAATTGTGATTAATTAAATGCACTTACAAAATTTATAATTTATATTATATCACAATAAAAATATATTATAAACTTTTTTTTAAAAAAAAAGAATAATTATTAAACTTCCGATTGTGATTTCATCTAAATAAGAGCAACCTATATAAATTAAGAAAATATAAATATATTAGATAAAATTTTAAAATGTGTATTGGTAATTCTTGTTTAATAAAACATATACTATTAAAATTATAGTTTAAAGATTATCAACATCATAATTAAAAACATACTTAAATATTAATTTAATAAAAATTTATATTAATGATAAATATAAAAAACTATTTGAAATAAAAATATGTTCATTATGAGGTTAATAAATAAATTGAGTAAACTTTAAAGGTTTTTATGAATATGAGGGCAATAAAAAATCTAAGAGGTGTTGTAAGGTCAAAAAGAATATTTTATATTAATTAAGAATTTGTCGGGAACATATAGAAAAACTAGTTTTAAATTTTTGAAGTAAGTCAACAAAATAAAAAAGAAATAAAAGTATTTATGATTTATAATAAGAAAATTTTTAATTATTATTTATTCTTATCACATTAATACTTATACTTATTATTAATATCAAAAATGGAATTCTCTCTGATTAGTGCTATTCTTCCTCATCATCATTCTCATTTCATTGCCATAGTCATTTTTATCATCTAAGTCACCTCTCTTTGCTGTTTAGCGAAGCACCAGTCCAGTGGCAACTGTGGTCTAAACAGGTAGGACCACTATAAAAAAAATTAAAGATATGTTTTTTGTAACTTACTTTTTACGTGAGTGGTCCATTTCCACGAGTCTGACCTATAAGAATATTTTTAAATATAAGTGTTTTTGATTAAATTAATTAATTCCGTATTATAAATTATAATTCTTTATCAGACAAAAACACAAAATGGTAATGTTCAACTGTGCATTTAATCATATAACCAAATTTTTGTAGAATAGTTTTTACTTTGTAGAGAAGATAATACTTTGTGAAAGTGTAGACGAATAGCTCATAAATCTCAATGATGAAACTAACAAATTAATATAGACAAGAAAAAGTTTTAGTTTGGTAGAGTTGGGAAAGTATAGAAAACAAATTGCAATTTAATAAGGTTAGACAAGTTTTCTAGGAAGTGTAAAATCGAATCCCCAAAACCCCTTAGTGAGGATTATAAGTGCTTTGATTTGTAGGGTAGAGTTGGGGGTCTTATTGGAGTTAGTAGAGAAAATGCAGGTTTTATGTAGATTTAATGAATATTTAATGAGGAATAGTGTAATAAGTCTTTGCTGTATCTCTTGAATCTTGCTCTCTCAAGTGTCTTTAGTACATCGTCAAATGATGATTGAGGATAGTGAGGTGCTCTAAAGATTATAAATCTACTATACTTTTAAATTCTTGTCTTACATCTTTTTGATTAATATGCTTCTATGCTAACCTAATTGATTATTTTTCATGATAAGTGTCATAGTACAACATTCTTTCCATATTTTTAATACTATAGTAGCAACTTCCCAGACATCCCACAAAACTGAACCATTTAGGTCGAATTGATTGAAATATAGGGATAATAAATACTCACAGAAATCAACAAATCTACTAATAATTCAAAATTTATTATAATTACATAGTAATTTTATAAGTTAAATATTTTTATTACAGTCATTAAATGGAGAGGATTGTATTCTCGGTGGAGTGTTACTATATCGGAAGTCATTTTTTTATTATTTAAGTCGGTTCAGTGCAGAATTATTCTATGTTGTAGATATGGACCGCTACTCTGTCAATAATTTTTGTTATTATAATATCCTGAGTCAATCGAGAAATTTATTTTTTTGCGACTTACTCCATATTATGATTTTTTATATAATTTTTAATCTATCTCTAATTGTTAATTTAAAGATTGCTATTACATGATTTTTAGTAAAAACTTATCCAAATTATCATATCTTATTTAATAGGTTGTTAACAATGAAAAATTTAAAGGTTGTTACTTTAATTAGTAACAAAATTTATTCATAAAAAATTATCTTCTTTTAGTTAAAACGCAAGCTATATTATAGAAAAAGTAAGCAAAAGAATTATTGCAAGTGCGAATAAATAGGAATATTAAACCGAAGTCAATCGCAAAAGAAAATAATTTGCCAACTCACTCCAGATATAGAAAGACACAAAATATTGACAGCATTTATCTATGTGAAGAGGGAGGAGAAAAAGTCTACAATATACGAAACATTGAACCTAAAAAGCTCAATCAACTGCATTACTACCTAATTATGGAGCCACCCACTCTCTTTATTTTGATAACAGGTTTTTTCTTAGTTTAAATATTCATTAATCGATTTTCATTGAATTTACCAAATTGGTCCATTTTTCTCTTATTGGAAAGTATCCTAGAGTAACAAGAACCTTAGCTTACGTTATACTCTCTTGTCTTAAAGCTCTATTGAAATCGATTACAACTACTTCTAAAGGCAAAGGTTCAGCATAAAATTTTTTTTCAGGATTTAAATCTCTATGGATATCCAAGTTCATGCAACTCCTTGACACCCTTTGTCATTTCTTATAGTTCATCATCAAATAATTTGGGTATCTGTCATGATCTAGATAATCTATAATAGTAATTTCAAATTTCTTTAATCTTGGTGCTATAAAATCAAATCCTAATATAACACTATCTACCTTGAGCAAAATATTGCAATCTCTTCTCTATGCTTTTCTTAGAACCATGTATTCGTTATTCGTTAGCTAATTCATTCTGGTACTGCTCATTCTTAATTAGATAGCTGAAAGGGTAAACCTTAATTGCATACTCATCAATCACTATGAGCTTTACTTTGTTAGGCACATTTATATTTAAATATTTTCAATACATCTGGTAAGATCAACTGCATTTAATGCAGGAATCTATATAGCTCTCTTAGAAGCATGCCAAAAGAGTATTGACTGCTGGTTGATTCATTGACTCTTACCGTTTCTGCCTCTTGAGATTTTACTACTACTCTCTTTAAGATTCAAGAGGTATTAAACTTTCTCTTGGCAGGTATAAGTTTTTAAGTCTCTTAATCTTACATTAAAAACTCTCTGAAATCATTATTCTACAAATGTCATTTAACTTAAGCTGAGTGAAAATCTTATCATGCTTGAAATACATTTTCGCTTTACCAGCATGTATTTCTTTAATATGCCCTCTTCAAGCTGTTGAGAAGAAGTTTTAACAATTATCTGGATCTAATTCTCCAAAAAGATTTGAATCGTTTTAAGTTCAAACTTAAACTTATGAAGATTGTGATCTATCTATATATAATTAATGAATAAATATAAATTTAATAAAAGTATAGCTTGAAACCCATTAGTGGCAGATGTTAAAATCTCTGCCCAGTTTTTAATTAACTTTTTTTAAGAAACTTTTTTAAATCATATTTTTAAAATCTTTACTTACTAAAATTCAGGAATCTATAAACTCCATTTTGATTATAATAGTTCCATATATCACTAAAAATTTTTGCTTTTTTTGGATGAGAAAAATTAATTTTTTAAGAAAAAAGACAATTATTCTGAATCCTCCTAGAATAAAACTAAATCTATCAAGAACGATTTAAAGATAATAATGAGTTTTTCTATTTTAATTGCTTAAAAATACATAAAAATTTTCAGATATATTATAAACTGGACAGTTATCTAAACAACTGTCATGCAAGAATATTGCCTTGATGTGCGCTTTGATTTAAAATGAAAGTAAAATCATTAAGTTTAATTTTTCGTTCTATAATCAAATTTCAATATCATATCGTATTCATACTTACCTACTTGAACTGAAAAACTTAGATATTTTTGGGAGGTTTTGAACTTGATTAATCATTGCATTCAATTTTTAAAAAAAAACTTTTCAACTGGTTGCTGTTCATTTAGCTCCTCAACATATTCAATTCATGTTAAAAATCTTATCTCTGCTCTCCCTTTCTAATTCTATAATTCTATTTATAAGATCTTTGCTTCAAATTAAAGAGCTTTAGCTCTTCCTCACTCATCAGAAATAACTTCTGACTTTTAAGTGGTACCATATTTTAGCTATGATTATCCACTGCTAAGAGAAACATTTTTCGAATTAAATTAGTCGCCATGCTTAAATTAAAATTTAAATTTCTATTATAAGCTCTAATAACCTCTCAAGTTATAGTTACTCAATATAGGAGTTGGCACCGCATCAATAATATTTGATATTGGAGTGTTATAGATCATTATTATACTTAGTTTATAACTATAATTTTTCTAATTTCATGCTTAATATTTTTAATTTTGGTACCAACTTAGAAAAGAATTTATGTTGGTTCTCCTACAAATTAGGTTTTAAACCATTTTGGAACTTTTTATTTAACACCTCATTAGCTTAAAATTAAGCACTAATTAAGTTTTGGTAATATTAAATTGGTATCAATTAAAATTAAACAGAATAAGTATCAGTACTAATTAAATTTAAACAAATTTAGTCCTAATTTAATGGAATTAAAAAGATAAAAATGGAGCTCCAATTCTGAAGTTTGTTTCAGCTTCTACCAGCTTTCTCCACGTATCTTTCCCAAGTTGACCTCCTATAAGATGCCCATATTTAAAATTAAGATTTTAAACAGTAGGATCCAGAACTCTATATATTAAAATTTGAAATTCAATAACAAGAGAAGGAACAAGGATGGAATCTATGAGTACTGCAATGAAGAGGGTTGAAGCTTAAGAAATGATCTCAAGATTTAGAAGCAACGAAGATCTATATCGATACCTTACTCAGCATGATAAGCATTTAACATTTAGATAATTATATACTAAAGTGGGATTATTCCTTCAATGATGGAAAGTACCAAAATTTCATTCTTAAAAGCTATCTCTGTATTGAGAAGAAAGTCTTAAAAAACAATGAAATTAAGTTGATAAAAATACCAAACACCCTATTTGAGTCACTAATCTCTACGAGGATTTGATGAAAGATGAAAAGTCTGTAGTTTATCTCAATTCTAAGAAACAAATCTCTAACAAGCTTCCAGAAAGAAGCTTCTTCTTTGGTGTCCTTGGCACTTTAAGAGAAAGTTATCTTAGAGAGATAGTTGAAGAAGCTCAAAAAAACGCAACTCTTTTTATCCTGAAGATTAAAAGAAGCGAGGCATTCTAATAAGCGAGACCTGGCTTGCTGATCTGAAGAAGCATCCCTTTCTCTCTAGTAAGCTTTGATTCATAACTTTTTAGGGAAACCTGGAACTGGTATATTCCTAATGAAAGAGCATGCAAAGGTTCACAGAGAGAGAAGGTCATAAACAATTTACGAAGTGAGCAAGAGACTTTATAAAGATATTTAAAAGCCAGATGAAATGAACATAAATGCAGGAGCTGGTACTAAGAGAATAAATATGGTACCAAGCAAGTCTTAAGAAGAGAAGAAGAAAGAGAAGCCAAATCCCTTTCTGGGATAGTTTAATATGTGAACTTATCCATTCTTTTTAATCTAAAACTTACTTATAAACATTCATTCTTCCTTCTATCGCACAAACTGTTGTCTTATCTATGCTCACTCTCTTGCAGCTACTCTAAATCAAGTCTACTGTATCTATAGGCAAATCATGCATCAGGTGATACAGCAACAATTTCTAGTAGTGGGTCTTGATTTAACTCCAGTATAATTCAATTCCATTAAATTAAGGGTGTAAGAATGTTTTAAACAGGAGTAATGTTAAACTCTTCATATAAGCTTTCTTAGACTCCTTAGTCTTATGAACTGAGAGGTTGACAAGAAACAGGATAATCTCTTAATTGTTGTATTTATCTCTCAGCTTATGTAGGAGCTCTATATACTACTCTCGCTTAATAGAGCGAGGATGAATCACATAATTTTCTAAACAAGAAGCTTCACTAATGCCAGCTAAAATTGCATGAGTTGCAACCTTTACTTTCTAGTCCTCTATGTTTTCATATTTCTTTTACCATGACTTATTAATAAAGGTGTTGAAGGTTAACACTTCTACATAAGCGTTTATAAACTTGATGTTATTAGTAATAGATGGCTAAATTTAATCATATATAAGTTTAAATTATTATTATAAAATGGCACTGTAAAATCAATCACTATCTCTCCACTCTGTTGACAGTATTGAAAGTAATACCATTTCTTCTATAAAAATTGGCTATAGTCTAGGGAGAGATACGCATGTCTGGAAATTTGCGATGAAACATTACAGCTAGCAAGTCTAGCGAGAAGTGTGCCCAATACTTCAAAGTTTAAGAATCACAGAGGTAGTCATTATGACCTAGAGAAAACTTTTATTTTCCTGCAGGATGTTTATTAGTAACAGAATTAAAATGCTGAATAGCTAACATGCAGTTATACCTAACAGTTGAGGCACTCTTGCGTAAGAGATTTGCTATAGCTGCATAATTTAGCGCTGGTTTGACTTAATCTATATTAATACTTGTTCCATACCTAAGCTTAAGAAGTAAATAAAAAAATTACTCATCATATATAGAACCTAAATTTCTCATAATTTTTATTGATCATTTTGCAGATTGGCCTAATTTTTTCACTACTAACCCTAACAAGACAACATTTTTACCCTACAAATCTAAGCACTTAATAAACCTCAATAAGGGGTCTTGGGGCTTGAATGTCAAAATTTTTTTACTTTGTGAATGCTTAGGTGAATAGCTCATGAATTTTAATGATTAAATTATCAAGTTTGTGTAATGCGAATATAGTGATTTAACAGAGACGATAAATTTAAAATGCATGAATATATTGAAAAAAGCATTATTAATTGTTCTTGTATTATCTTAATATAACCAGCATCTTCATCATCAAATCTTTTATTACTTTTCTCATAGTCATTGAATGTTTGAAAATATTCGCGGTCTGTCCCTACTATTTAAAACTTCAAGTCCTTTTAGGTTAATGGTGCTACTGTTATAGTCTCAGTGACTTCTCGGTTTGACACTACTATATTATGATTCTTTTTTAAGGAGGAGATTCCATTTTAATTGCTGAAATAGCAAAGATTTTAGAAAATTAATAAATTTAATAATTCTGATTAAAACATTTTAATTTTTAATGCTTAATTATTTTTGAATAAACTAATAGCTTTAATTTATAGAGAAATTTATTAGAGATTTTTTAATTATTTTTAAGATGATATTAATTAATTAAAACTGAGAATTATTAAATTTAATTAATTTTCTAAAATCATTGCTATTTTAGCAATTAAAATGGAATCTCCTCCTTCAAAAAGAATCATAATATAGTAGGATCAAACCGAAAAGTCGCTGAGACTTCAACAGTAGAACCATTAACCTAGAAGAACTAACTTGAAGTTTTAAATAGTATGGACATAACGCGAATATTTTCAAACATTCAATGACTACGAGAAAAGTTCTAAAAAGATTATGATGATGAAGATGCTGGCTATTTTAAGACAATACAAGGACAATTAATAATGCTTTTTTCAATATATTCATGCATTTTAAATTTATCGTCTCTCTTAAATCACAGTATTCGCTTTATTTACAATAAAATTTTCTCTATTTGATTTTTTAAGCGGCTGTTTTCACAAATTTTATTAGTTTTATTTCTCATGCTTATGGATATCATATCTTTTTTTTTATGATTGAGATCTTTATTTCATTAAGTTCTTTCAATAAAATGACTAAATATTAATATATATTTAAATATTTATTATTATTTTTAATTATAAATAAACTTCTGATCTCAAAGCCTCCTATGATAGCTTAATAATATTATTTTTAAAATATTTAGTCTTTTTCAATCTATAAGAATATACTGTTCAAACATATATTGCTTCTTTCTACAATTTCCTATTCAGTTGATTTATTTCATTTTCAACTGTTTTATGCTTGGTTTTATTTTTAATTTGAACTATTGTATATTTTATTTGAAAACTATAAAACTTAAATTAAGGAAATAAAAAGGGGCCAGGAATGATTGAAATTAAACAACAAAGAAGGAAGCTACCAGTATATACCGATGAAAAGAATGAAATGAAAAAATTGCTGAGACATTTCTTTGAATATTATAAGAAGAGCCAACAAAATTATACCTAAATATTCCAAGAAAACTAAGTTAGCCATAATAGCATAAGAAACTTAGAGAGGAAATTTAGTGTATTACTAGATAATGGCCTTCATCTTTAATTCTACTAGCCAGTGAGAGAAGTATAAGGCTGGGTTAAAAGGGGATGAAAGATTTGAAGAAAATTAAAGTAGTATATTAAGGATGTAGGCAATCAGCAACAAAAGACAAATTCCCTCAAAAACCTTAGATTTAAGTTTCTGCATCTAGAATGTAAGGGGACTTAATTTTAAATTGAAACAGAATCAGATGACAAGAGAAATTAAATAAAAAAGATCATGCTTTATTGGACTTGTCGAAACTAAATTGCAAAGGATAATAGGGCTTAGCAATAAAAAATTAACGCAAACTCAATTAACCAGGAATGGCGACATACTAGCACTAAATGGTGGCAGATTTTATATGAAAACGATCAAAACTATGAGATAATTTGTGACTTGAAATATTCAAGATATAATGGGATTCAAAACCTCAAAACCCCTGAAGTTTTTTGATTGAGTTTTTGATTGATAAAAGTAGACTATTAACGCATACTTTATTAGGGTTTACGTAGTGGTTTAGGTTTAAATGTATTAAACTAGTGTTTAATACAGGACTTTTATTTTTATTATTCACTCAAAAAGTCCTTTGGCATCATGAGGCAACTTTCTAAACTTTATTTTTCCTATCCAACTTACAATTTAGTCTATTGTATGGTCAGCTCTGTGATTAGGTCTAATTATTATTTACTCAGCCATATCTTTCATTCTACCTTTTATCTTATTCAAGTCTAGAAATTGCTCTATCCTCTGCTTTGAATCTTTCTCTCTTGCAGCTATAGTTATCATTTCTTGTCATATCGCATTCACAAATTATTGCTACTAGAGCCCATATATCCCACTTAAAATCACCATATCTCCAGTCCTCCCTTTCTGCAAAGTATCCAGGAGTTCCATACAAGTCGCGAAGTCCTGAAGCTTCAAATCTCTATTATCTATTAAAATCTATTATTACGACTCATAGAGGTGAAAAGTCAAGCATAATATTCTCATTCTTCAAATTTCTATGAACATATCCTAGAGTGTGCAGTTCCTCAATGCTTTGCAAACATTTGTAATAATAAGAGGAAACTACTTTGGTATCTTTTAATCTTAAATGTATAATCTCTTAATGTCATTTAGTATAGAGGGAGGCGAAAAGCTACATGATCTTGAGCAAGCAGAATATCATCGAGCTTTATTACAAATCTGCACTGTATATGTCTCTACTTAGTAAGTGCTTGGTATTCATTTACGAATTCCATTTGATACTTGTCATCGCATTGAAGTAGTTAAACGGATATATCTTGTATGCGAACTGCTTATCTGTTATGACTTTCTTCTCAAATTTATCCTCAAGGATAAGATATCTTTCTTTACACTGTTTAAGGTCAATTATATTAAATATTGGAAGTTTGAATGTATACATCTTAAGAGTAATTTTTACTATCTCTGAGGCAGGAAAGTTTCTTACTGCTTTAATAAGTTTATTTTCTTTCTTTACTCTTTGTTCCAAGGTTTCTAAATGGTCTCTTGGCTTTCTTTTTTAAGGGAAGACCTTACCAGTCTCTGAATCTATTACTTCAAACTTCTTGTCATGATGGTTTTATAGATGAACTTTTAGATCCCTTGAATGATTGTATTACTTATTGCAGTAAGGGCAGAAATATTTTCCATCTATCTTATCATGCTTAAGATAGAGCTTTGGCTTGTTAGAATGCTGCTCTAAGATATGATGCTTAAGAGCAGATTTATAAGTGAATTTCTTTTCACACTCTTCACATAAATGTAATGCTTTAATTTCTTTTTTCTCTTCCTCCTCATCAACCATTTTTATTGGAACTTCGCATTGAATTTCTTAGCTCTGCATTTCTATTTAACAACTGAATTATTATTGAAAGTCTGATGCTAAAAGTAAGAAAATTTCAGGTTCGTATTTTGAAGACGCATCGCAAGTCTCAATTTTCTTTTAATTCATTAAAGAAAGTTTTTGCTGGCTAATACCAAGCAATGCGGCTTTTCTAAGTAAGTTTCCTCTCATTTTATAAATACTATTAATAATTATACAAGCTGTTTAAATTTTTCCTTTGTACAAGAGTAAGAGCATATCGTCAAAGGTTAGAAAGGTTTAATGAGAGCAGAGGGAGATACATTAGTTTTATATTTCTTAATTTTAGAGAAAATTTATATAGTAATTCATCCATTTTATACATTAGTGGAGCTCATTAAGCTGTTCTTGCAAATTTAAGAAGGGAGGTTTTAAAATTTATTTTTTCTAATGTGCAACCTAATACGGTTTCGAACTTTAATATAATCTCCTAATTAAGTTTTAAATAAATTAGGAACACCATCTAATTAAATTAATTATTATTAGGAGCAATTTAATGGAGAAAGTTTGATAAAAATGGAAGTCAAACTTTGAAACTTGGAGTAAGTTCCTACATCTTTCTTTTACTATATTATTCAGGTTGAATTCCAGTTGGATCTCTTTATTTAGAAGTAAAATTTTAGCAATTTTAGAATGGATATCTATAATTTTAAAATTCAAAAACATTTATAGAAAGTGGAAGTAAGATCGAGTCTATGAATGATGCAATGAACAGAATTCAATTTCAATAATTGATAGGAAAAATCAGAAGTAAGGAGGACCTCTATAGATATTTGGTATAGCAAGGTAAGCTCTTATCAAATACTAATTTATTAACCATAGATGGATTGTTCTTGCCAACTCAAGAAGGAACAATAATATCATTCTTAAAAGCTTTACTCAGTGAAGAGAAAAAATATTTTAAGTCTAATGAAATAAAGATGATTGAGATGCCTAACTATCCTGAAATCTCAGTGACAAACCTCAATGATGATGGTATGAGTGATCCAGATGTTGCTCTGTACCTACCATCAAAGTTACAACTCTCAAATAAGTTGCCAGAGAGAAAATTCTCCTTTGGAGTTCTTTGAACTCTTAAACCAGAGTATTTAAATGAAGTTATTTAAGAAGCTCATAAGAAACGCTACAGCATCCCTCCTGAAGAGAAAGAGAATTAGGGAATCAAAATCAGTGACTCCTGGCTGTAGGAACTGCAGAAGCATCTATTCATCTCAAGTAATCTTAGACTTCTGACTTTATAGAAAAATCTGGTACTGCTATTTACTTGATGAAAGAGCGCAGCAAATTAAATAGAGAGAGAAAGTCACAAGTAAAGCATGAATTGAGTAAGAGACTCTTCAAAATTGAAAAAGCCAGACGAGATGAACATAGATGCAGGGGCTGGCACTGAGAGAAGAAACATGGGCCCAAACAAGTCATAAGAGGAGGAAAAGAAAGAGATTACAAATTACAATTTATAATAGAAAATCGATTAATTCAAATAAAATTAATTATTAGAAAATGAAACCAATAGAGATTAACGCTGATGGAGCGGTTACATTCACTAAAAATGTATGTTTCAATAAACATATCTAAGTTTTATTTTTTATAGAGGTCCAACCTAGTAAGAACCGGTTTAGCACAAGACAGACAACTCGCAGTAGAACTGTTCAGAAGAGAGATTCAACGAAATCAAGAAGAAATGTTCGACTATCTTAAGAAGATGGTTAGGCGAGGTAACGTTCACTTAATTCATTATTTTCTTTTTATTATAATAAGTATTCTATTAAGTTGCTTAAATTTTCATTTTAAATTATATCTTTTCACTTATTTTTCATAAATCTCTTTAAGGGGTAATTTAATATGTAAATATATTCATTCGTTTAAATCTGAAACTTATTTATAAACACGAAATCTCCCTTCTCTAGCGCATAGTTTAGCTTTATCATCGCTGACTCTCTTGGCAGCACTCTTTATTAAATCAACTGTATAAATCTTCAGATTATGCATCAAATAATAGAGCAGAAGTTTCTTGTAGCGGCCTTTTAATAGGCCCCAATATAGTTCAATCCATTAAATTGAGGGCTATAAGGAACATTAAATACAGGTGTTATGTTTAGCCTTTCATATTCTCTCCTTGAGTCTTTAGTTTTATGAACTGATAAGTTATCAACAAACAGGATAATTTCTTATTCAGCATACTTATCTCTTAGCTATTGCAAAAATTTAATATATTATTCAGTCTTAATAGAGCGAGGGTGGATAACATAAGTCTCAAGCCCACTATCTTTACTGATTCCACCAAGGATTGCATGAGTTTATACCTTAACCTTTTGATCATATACTTCTATGTTACTATACCTCTTTACTAAGACCTCGATATAAATGTATTGAACGTGAATACTGCCTCATCAGCATGTATAAACTTTATATTATGCTATTAAGACCTCTGCATTTAATCGAATATATAATTTAAATTATCCTTATAAAATGGAACATTAAAGTCAATCACTCTCTTAATGCGATTGACTGTCTTGTAAGATATTCCGTTATTTTTATATATGTTAGCTATGAATTAAGCAGAGATGTGTTGCTCAAGAAATTGGCGATGAAAAATCACAGCTCTCTAGGCAAGAGAAAAGTGAGCCTAGTATTTAAGAGTCTTATTATTAATAAGTATAATCTAAATGATGTTACTAAAATTTTAAAGGTCTCTTAGGCTTAGAAATAAGGTTTTATCTCTTTAAATTCAATGCTAAAAGACAGTGAGACTTAACAGTAGCTGGTAATTTATGGAGTAGACTTGCTATAGATGTGTTAGTTAAGTATAGGCTTGAGTTGATCACTATAATAATTACATCCATAACGCAACTTAAACAATAAATCTATATACTTACTGTCATAAACTGACCCCAAACCTCGCATATTACTCACTTAAATTACTAATACTTAAACATTAAACCCCTACATAAACCCTATAAAAACCCTAATAAAGTATGCGATAATAGTCTACTTTTATCAATCATAAACTCAATCAAACTACTTCAGGGGTTTTGATTCCCGCTGCTTATATTCACAGTGTTTATACCTCATTACTGGAATGAGGATGCCAAGGAACTGTAGAACAGACTAATGTATATGATAAAATCCTTGAAACTAAAGTGAAAAAATTAAAGAATTATAGTGATGAAAGACTTAATTATCACATCACATAATGGAGTTAAGCAAAAGATTTTAGAAAAAAGGGTTAAAATAATCGATTCCAAAGGTAGTGGAAACTTCACACGAAAGAGAGGGAATAAATTAGACTAAATTTTCTCGAATGTAGGAACGAGCTGTGAAACAGACCAATTTAGACTAATAGACTATAAGCTAATTTAAGCAAGACTGAGAATAAAATACTAAGAAAAGGACTTAAAGCTGACAGATAAAGAAAAGGGCTATAAAATATCAGATATTAGGAAATATTGCTGGAAAAAATTCATCGAAGAGGGAAAAAAATTAACTGAAAAAGATTTGGACAATTCAATTATAAAATACTTTGAAGATAAATTTAGGAAAAATTGTAAATTCGGTCAAGTTGTAGAAACTTAAATATTTAAATCTCTAAAACTGAAATTAATAAAATGCATTTATAAAAAATATTATAATTTGTTGATATTGTTAGAATTTATTTATCTACTTTTGATTGAGTGTAAATAGCATATATAATTATATTCATATAAATATCAAATTCTAAAACCATGAAATACATTATTATAATCATTATTATTATTGTTTTTATTTTTTTCTAAATATAATTATTCGATTAAAGTATGACGAGCTATCACGAAATAAGTGAACGAAATAGCTCGTTAAAATAAGTATTAATAATTAATATAAATATATATTGTTAAAAAAAACTCCTTAATTTTTAAATAAAAACAAAAGATGATAGTTTATTAGTTATAAATTTTTTAATACAGCATATAAAATAGCTGATACAATTATTGAGGGGATATTTATGATTTATTAATAATGTTGCTTATAACTTATGAAGTAATTAAACATCTTAAACTTCTATTTTTGCAAAATTAATTTCCATTTTAAATTAGTCATATTAAAAAATAAATACTTAGATATTAAACCAGTCAAATAAATAGATTTAAAATGCCAAGCATTTTAAATGGATTTTTAAAATTGAAAATTATTAATAAATTAATAATAAAATAAATGGAAGTTCCTTTTTAAAAAATAAAAGTTCATATTTCATACTTAGTGAAAAAAGTGTGATTCCAAATTCCAAATATTTAAGTTACTAAAATTAAAACTTTCTCAAAAAAAAGATTTGAATAAACATGAAATATTTATAGATAAGTATTTATAATGCTTAAAATATTAATTTATAGAATTATATATAATTAAATTATAATTAAAATGGCGAGCTATCTCGATCAACTTTTTCACGATAGCTCGCAAAATTTAATATATTATAAAATATTAAATTAATAAATATGATAATATTCATGACAAGTTGCATATATTAGATTGCGGTTAATTTTTTTTTACAAAATAGAACTAGAAAAGTAAGCATATATAAATATACTAAAAGTATAGTATCACTCGGTAATAAAGTAACTTAAGTGCTTTAGTTTTTAAAATTCAATTATAAACTTTAATATTAAATATTATATATCATGTTTATTAAAACTTGAATATATAACTTTCTACAACTTGCCCTAATTTACAACTTTTTCTAATTAGAAAGACATAGCAAGACTAAACACTGGCATAATTAACCCACAGATTGGGCTATTAAGCGCAATAGGATTGGAGTTAACAACGCACAATGAATTGACGCAATCTGAGACATGGAATAGAGCTTGGAAAGAAATGATTTAATAGGATATTTTTACTTAGTGAAAAGACTAACCAAGAGTAGAAAACAAGCAGAACCTATTAAAGGCCTACTAATGAATGGAGAAAGGATAAATTTAAAGGAGGAGGTATAAGGTGAAATCATCAAATTTTAAAACAAACTAAATCTTGACGAAAAATAGAAGAACGGGGAAGACCCCTAAGTAGGAGAATACCTGATAACAAACTAAGAAGACCTTGAATAGTATTGCAACATAAACGATGTGAAAAAAGCATCAATAGATGAAATTTAATAAAGATATAGGCCCTTATGGGTTTGATGGAAAATGTTATTGAAGTCATAAGCTTTTCGAAAATCAGTAATTGAAAGTATAGTAATCTGGCTGAAGTCGGGACAAATCCCAGATTATATTAAAGAGGGTAGGTTAATCCTCCTGAGTAAGAATGTGGAGGGAACATTACAAGACCTAAAGGGAGTCAACTCTCACCTTAACAATATAATAGAAAAAAGTGATCGTAATAAACTACAAGAAAAAGGGAGTGAGTTGCCTAAAAGGGGTTTACTATCAGAGAGGATTTAAATAAAATAAGAGCACTCACCTGAACTTGATAAAATTGCGAGAGCATATAAAGATATCGGGAAAACAGAGCAAATAACGAGGATCTGACTTACTGGTGGATCTCCAGAAAGCATACGACTCTGTCTTGAAAGACAAGCTGATGAAGATACTGAAAAACAGAGCGAAGAAAGAGGAAGATAAAACTACCATTAAGCTAAGAGGGGAGCTTTATTCTAACAACAGAATAAAATTAGAAAACGACTATATACAAACTTATAATGGGGTAAAATAAGGGAGTAGAATCTCGACTATGCTGTTCCCTCCAGGATGCCTTCCATTCTGAGAATGAACAATACTCACTCATTAGAAAAGGATAACTTATTGTATTAGCAGTCGATATTAATTAGCATCAAGGATTAACAACAGTTTAAGAGTGTAGTCGAATGTTTTAAAGACAATGAGCTAAGTCATAACTTGAAACTTAATACAAAGAAGAAGGTATTCCTGAGTGACTCAAAACATTTTGGAGATGTTTTAGAAATAGAGGGGATAAAGAAGGTCAAAGAAGCAATATATTTAGGCATAAATACGGGGGGGGGGAAGTTTCCTGCCCCCAGACAGTTTCCTGCCCCCAACATTAAATTTTATGTTTTTGCAATAAATTTAATAGAAACAAATTAATTTCAATTTCAATAACCATAACCATGCACTATACATCATTAATTATTATATAATTTTCAAGGTACATAATTATTCGTTATCAAATTATATATTATTGACAAGGCTTAAATAAGTGTTTTTTTTAAATAATTAATGTAATTTTCATTAAATTTTAAATTGATTATCAAGGTAGAAATGATATTTGAAGCTAAATTTTTAAAAAAACTACATAATAATAGATGATACAGATTCTTTGAAAATTATAAAAATTGCATATTTTTATGCACGGGGCAGGAAACTACCTTTTTGGGGGCAGGAAACTTCCCCCCTTGGGTTCATATAAAATTTTGGGGCAGGAAACTTCCCCCCCCCATAAATACTAATCTAAATCCCTAAGAAATGCAAAAGGATACTTGGAGTGAATTGAAAAAACAAACAGAGTTTTACTAGAAGCTTACAAAATCACGACCAAACTATCGGGGATACAATTTTGGTAGCTCAAATAAGGTCTTGCTAATTCACAAATTCACTCCACTCCACTCTTGGCAGAAAAATATTTGAAGATCGATAAGATGGAAACATAATTGAAAAGAATTGAATTAAAAAAACCAAGAGATATTCAAAATAAGATCTTGAAAAACGCGACCTAACTGAAAGAGAGCAGCACAGCAGATATAATAAACTGGCCCGGAAGAACATGAAGAATATAAATCACGACGTAGGGGAGTTCTGGTTGAATAATAGAGGGAAAAGTCAAGTTTCGAGCAACAAAAGTAAACTACAAAAATAGAAAAGATTTTTATTACAAGAATGTGATAGATACAATGATGGGTATTAGGATAAAAACTTTGAAAAATAAATGAATTTAAATTTTTAATTAAGAATTTGAATAAAAGAGTCTATAGTGCAATAACAGAATTAAGAATTTTTAAGCACAGCATATCTACAGCGATTTATTTTGACAATAAGTGGATGTCTTATTAGTGAATTTCCCCAAGATATCCTGAATGCCTTCATATGACCTTTATCTGAAATATTTATCATATTAGTAATCATGAAGTTCAAATCTCGTCCACTTCGAGCCTCAAACGGCTTATAAGCCCATTCTTAATTCAGGACTTATATAAGAGCTTATAAGCTCCATTTTAATAATTTTTAATTATAATGATAAATAATAGGATTTAATTAATAAGTATTACTAAAAAATTAAATATAGACTATTATTAAAGGTATTATCTATAAAGAAATTATATTAATAGTAATTTTATTACTAAATTAATTATATTAAGATTTAATATATAATTATTAATTTAATTATTAATATACATCAATGGGATACAGAGGAGGGCTTATAAGCTTTGAATTAAGAATAGGCTTATAAGCCCTCCAAGGTCCGAGGAGATCAATTTCGTAATTTATTCAGCTAAGATAGGATGACTTTTAAAGATATTTTTAACTTATGAAGCGAGTCAGAATATCTTGGGCCTATTCAAAATTAGCATATTGAGATATACTATTTTCAAATCATAAATGTCAGGAATGGACTCATATATTCTACCTTGTCTTAATTCCCCTTTGTTCCATTAAATACAATATCTTGATTAAAGATAAAATTCAACTTATTTTTCAAAAATTTTACCTTTCCAAAGGAAGGGCGCTGGTAAGCTACGGAATGAGCCATTACATTACTGTCGTATTCAAAAAACGTTTGTAAACTCCACTCATCTGAGGCATTGTGACCTAATCTATGAAGCAGGTGACCCAACGAAATTCAATAAACTAATGGGAGAAAACAGATTGATAGACTTGAACAACAAATCCCAAATTGAAGTTCTAGCAAATATGATTTGGTTAGACGAAAGAATAAGGGGTCAAGAATTAAAAAGGCTATAATTAGAAAGTAAAAAAATGTTCAGAATAACATGCGCAAGGAAATTAGAACTGAACATGGATGGGAAAGATCAAAATCTTAAGTGCTAAAACCACAAATATTCAGAATAATGGATAAAATAGAAAGAAGTAAATTTGAAAAAGATTAGTGAGAAATATAATTAAATTACAAAATTTATAATAAGGAAATAATAAGTAATTAAATAACGATTAATATTGTGGGAATACATTTGATTTGGGAAAATTATTAATAATTTAATAAATTTTATTTAAAATTTGTGGTAGTTAACTTTCTAGAGACCTAGAAAATATACTACTTGTTAGATAGACAATTCAAAATCAGCTGAAGTTTACTATTGGCGGTATCCATCTATCGCATTCCTGAAGTGAGATAGCTTGACTTTAATTTGTCATTAAATTCAACTAAATAAATCACCCATTATTAAAGTCAAGTATTCTCACTTCAAGAGATGTGATAGAGGGATACCGCCAATTTTAAAGTCCAGCTAATTTTGAATTTTCTATCGAACAAGTACCATATTGCCTAGGTTTCCAGAAAGTTAACTGCTACAAATTTTAAATATAATTAATTAATTAATTTATTAATAACTTTCCCAAATAAAATGTATTCCTACAATGATAATAATTTAAATCGTAAGATTAGGAGGCTGAAGAATCAAAGGATAAGCTAAACAATCATCAACCGAGGAGAAGCACCTACAGAAATTTAGGGAACTACAGAGAAGGGAGCTACAAGAAGGCGAAATTCTGGGAGAAAGTGGTAGAAGTCAGATTCTAACACAGAGACAGAAATAGAGGCCAAGAGTCTCTAAGGTAGAGATCAAGCAAACACCAAGAAGTTCCACTAAACTAGCAAATGTGATACAAGAGTAACTGAAGATTGGACAAACAAACCCAAGCAAAAAGATCAGCTAGTCCCAGGTACAAAGAACATAGTTCAACACTCATGAGGACGGATCCACATGTATTTAGGGAGACAAAATGAAATTCAAAAGATTCCTGGATATTTCAGAGGTCTATTGCCAAGAGTTTTACAAGATAATTCACTCAAAAAGGGGGTGAACTCCATAGATCACTAGGATGTTAACCATAGTATGCTGCAAAAACACCAGAAGCAAGATTGAGAAGGCCTTAGTATAAAGGTCCAACGATAAGGAAGAAGCCAGAAGAAAGGTATCAGAGAGTGGGAACTCTGAACAGAGAGATAATAAAGTATTGGAGAGCCATAAACGAAGAATGGCGATATGGAGATCTAATACCGGGTAAGCACTTGCAAGAGGTCACTGTGGAGATGAGTCTGAGAAAAGTGGAAGAGGCCTAGTACGAATAGAAAATTTCACATATAATCCTTCCACCCATAGTCCTAAACGACATAGGTATTGTGAAAATGGAGAAAACCGTGGGAACCACAAATTGGAAGTTAGAAAACGGCTAGTACTGAAGAGAGACGGACGAAGTCAAAGGCATCATTATCCCGACATGTTGCCAAAGCAACGGTTTCAAGAACTGGGTGGTACTGAGAATAATATAGGGAGCGGGTGAGATATAAGTCTATGAAGGAGAAAATAAGTGGGAAGTTTAGCTCTATTACAAAGAAACTTGAAACAAATCAATGATTTCATTGACCAGACGATAGACAGAGAGTACTCAGCAAAGAGCCTCATGAGAAAGCCTGTTATCAATAAAGTAAAGGACCCAAAATATTGTGGGATATTGGCCATCTTGATGACTAACCACCTTGCGTTGGAACTACCTGGAGAACCTGTATTTCAAATATTTGCAAAAGACTGGATCAATATTCAGAGATACTACCTAATGATCAGCCTAGAGGTGGGCCTTATGAAAATGATATTGGAAAATCTGACAAATCGGTATAAGAAGAAGACCTTGAGCTAATAATCTCAGACAAAAGAAACGAAAACCCATGGCAAGCGAAATGGGACACGAAAAGAACTGAGATGATCAATCAGAGTTCACATAAAGACACCTGAGCTGAAATGGTGATTCAGAGAGGGGAGAAATGCACCTTGAACAAACCTACATTGGAAAAGATGGATATTTCAGAGATGTAGATGACGACTTAGCAGAATTAGAAGGACTTTTATGCAAGAAAAATGATAGAAAATAGATAGAAAGTTTGAGAAACGAAAGAAGGAGGAGAGGGAACAAGAGCTCAAGTTCACCAAGAGTTAACCAATGATTTAACCATCACTCATAGATAATGATGCTCAACCTACCGCAGTTACAACGGTAGAGGAAGAGACTGGAAACAAGAATAATGAGAAGAAAGCACATAGAATCAAAAAGAATGATGAAGAACCACAGATGAACAGAGAGGAAAAATGAATTTATATTTTTAATGAATTACATTTCGTGCACTTTAATTACACAAATTAAATGGAAATGAAATGAATATATATTTACCTTAAGTTATTAATTATTTATTTATCTATTTGATTTGTTTGAGTCCTGGATATCTTGAATTTAAAGCTTTCATTGCTGTAAGCAGTTATTTTAAAACTTTTTTTTCATTTCTATAAGGTGAATTTTTGCTGGATTTTATGATTCTTCTCTATCTATAATGAACATTAAACATCTTTCTTTAGTATTTTTCATAATAATAAATGCAAATAACTTTATCATTCATATGAATTAGTTGTTTAGTTTTTATAAAATGATCTTAATTCTTGATAAAATACACTATTCACTATTAAATATCTTATGCTTATTGTCGAGATTCATAAATTTATACAAAATTCAGACTCCTCAATTCTGTTTTGGGTTGTTTCTTGGTCATAATCTTCACATCTTTTAATGTTATTTAAATTATTAATTAGCATGATAACAATAATTTTTATTCTATAGTAGTATTAATTTTAATTTCTTGTTTCTATTAAAGTGAAAAATATTTAAACAAATTCATCTGTACCACCGAAAATATAGTCTACTATTTATTCAAATTTTATTCATGAAATTGTTTCATTGAACAAAACTCTTCATTTACGTGATGAATGATTCAGAGGCTTTTCAAATAAAGTCCTTGGTTATATTCTGGGAAAGTATCCCTTATATCTATGAGATTATAATTGTTTTATAAAAAAATAATGATAATAATATTATTAGACATATATAGTTTAGTCTTATGTTATTATATAGTGTGCTACTTATTAATATGGTAATATTCAGCTCATTTAAAGCAACATTTAGAAGAGTAGCATATTTTCATAGTGATTGTTAACAGCAATAATGAGAAAACAACTGTATTAAAAATTATGAGCAGTATAACCACACTAGACGCTTCTGTAAGCATTAATTCTAACTGGAATTCTGGTTATCAAATTGACATCAAAAGATTTTTATCATACCTATGATTTCATTTTTTATTTTTCTCATAGATGAATTATTTTATATATTGAATGAGTAGTGAAAATGTCACATCATTCCATATGTAAATTAATAGTGCAATTGTACAAGTTAAAAGTAGTTAAATTGCAGTTTATTGAAAACAAATTAAGTGAGTAGCTTCAAAATCTTCTTATACATCCTGATAGATGCATTAATTACAAGTAAACTATTAATCTCACCAATTATTTTATATATAGTTATATACAATGATAATTCTAATTCTAAGTATATTATGTTTTAATAACTTATCATTTGTTTTATATTTTAAGGAAATAATCATAAAAAGTTTAAAAATAATACCATATTAAGCATTCTGTTTCTATAAATTGAGGGTTATATTAAATTTAATATTGAATGAGCAAAGTCTTTCACTTAAGTTTAGTACCTAATACAAAGGATGTATACAGAGGGTATTTATCTTATAGAAAATAAAAATGAAGAGCATGTTTTAATCCTCTAATAATTTTTAGTTAAATTTTTAAGCGTGATATTTTATGGAGAATACTGTTATGGAATATTTATTATAATTAAATTGTGAATAGCAACAATTGCTTAAAGTTCAGGAACAAACAATAGTAAACCCTATTTATTTTAAGAGAAGTCAAATTTTTTAGCCAAAACTAAAGGTTCTTTTCCTCTATCAAAATTTTTTATTTAATATTATAAGCATATTCATAGATACTTAATCAGTTTCTTTTATGAAATCACTATAACATTAATGAAATATTAAATTTCGCCGCTTTAATTTTAGAACACTTATATGTATTGAATGACTACTTTATTTCACAGAAATTTTACAACAATTAATAATACATTCATAATATATCTCTTTTTATCTATGATACAAATATCTGGAAATAAAAGAGGGGCGATTAACGTAAATGATAAATCACATAGTATTTTTTAGAAAAGGCTTGAGGAATGCTTTATTGTAACATTTATCTAATTTTTTATTTTAAATATGAAGCAATCGATAGTATAAATTCAATAAAAATAGCTAAATTTCAACACTTATTTAAGCCAAATTTTATCTTTTTATGTAATTAAATAGTTTAAGAAAATAAATTAGAATATAAAGAAAATTATTTATTAATCTTCTAATGAATTTGCAGTATATTTACTTTTTTAGGTAGTTTTATATTATAAGATATCCAAACGTAGGATATGTATATATTTGTAAAATTTTGGTGCTATATAATTTGTCTAAAATATAATTAAAACTAAATATTTCGTTTCAGAAGGAAATTTTATTTAGAATTTTTAATATTGAAGCTTCAATATAATTATAAGATATCATTCAGTGATATACTGATAAATAAATGATTGTGTAAAAAATATGTATATAACTAATAAGTATATTTTTATTGATTTAGCCCTGACTTAAAGCAGAAAATATTTTTTTAATAAAAGTTGAGAGTCTGTCTAAAATTCAAGCCAATAAAAAAAAATTAGAATACAAAAAGTAAAATTAAAATTAGAGTCAGGTCTTATTGAATGTTAAGGCAATTTTAAGGAATCATTAACATTAATTGTTTTAGAGATTCAAAGTAAAATACCAGCAAGGAAGAATGACTGAATTCATAAGAGTCAAAAAAAATGTTTAAAAAAAGAGAAGCTTTTATTTAAGATGTTTTAAAAACAAATGTTCATTAATAAGTTTGACCTACTTTTATTTGGATAGTACTTCCCAACCAATTTAGGTTCTCGGAATTCTAAACCGTGAAAACACTCATTTTTACATGATAAGTCTTGGAACTGAGAACCTTCTCGAAGCTGATGTTGACGTCCAGCTCTCATTTCACCCTCTTAGTTCTCAAACATATCGTCCAGCTCTCACAGGTGTCGTTCTGTTCTTGAAGGCTAGCACTCACATAGTATCAGTGAGCTCTCACACACTCAGCAGGTGTCGGCGTGCTCTCCCACACCAAATAATCATAAAGCTATAAAAAAGAAAAGCACAATTATGCCTTAAAAATATCATTTCAATAAAACGACTTTGTTGAATAAGTTTAATAGGCGGCATCACAATGTTTTTATTACGCCAAATTTAAGGAAAATTAGTATGAATTAAACCAATTTAAGAAAAATAATGAAAATTTTATCCAAAATAATTTTTTATTATTACAATTTTCATTATTACTTCTGATATATAAAGCCCATTTTTATACAATATTTCAAGCTATGTACTTACTTATCACAAGTTTTTTTAAGTTTATAGATTATCCACCCTATAAAATGCCCCTTTGCACTTTTTTCAAGCTTTCCTTAACTCAAAAATCTAAATTTAATAGCAACACAACATCAATGAATTAAAGATTGGGGATCAGATAATTAACCAAGTGATTTTTAGTGATCTATATAAAAGTGTCCTCACAATGCTCATATTTTTCCTAAAATATACACTTTCAATCAATATCTCCAAAACCAAAATCTAGCGACGGACAAGTTCACTAATTCGAAAGAAAAATAGCCAATACATTAAAAACAATAGTAGGACAATTATTTAGATTATATGATTAAATGTTGTCAATTTTAATTCTAGTTAAATATGATGCTCTCAAAATAGTGACCATTACTATAAATTGTTTGTAGTCATGGGAAACGATATAGCATAATAGCCAACAAAATATAAGTCTAACAAAACAAAAATCATTACTCTTAATCAAATAAAAAATTTTCTATTTACAAAACCCAGACAGCCTTTCCCTCCAAGAGCCATGAAAGAATTTCACCTATATACCGCTAGTACCTTAAAAATAGGAGAAAGCTTAATTTTAGAATCATCAACCTAAATTCACGCTATTTTTCAATTAAAATAGAGCTACACCTCATCTAATTTTTCGAGAAAATTAACTATAGCAATCTTAAATAAAAGGAAGGGCAAAGGATTTAAAAATAAAAAATCATCCATTTTTAAAAAAATTTCTTTGGACAAGGTGAGTTAAAAATAATGTCTACAAAATATGTCTTAATCTATTTAAAAACCAATGGTTTATCAGATACCCAGCAGTTCATATTACATCAAGAAGGATGGATTCTAAGCAAACATTAGCAGAGCTACAATAAAAATTAGACATAGAAATTATCTTAAAAATATAGGTGATTTATTTGAAATTATGATTCAGACAACTTCGAACAATTAATTAAAGTGAAGACAGAATGAATTGATACATAATCCTTAACTTAAGAAATATAACTAGTCAACTAGCTCATTCAACTATTCTATCAATAGCTAAAGAATAGTAGAAGCGAAGAAATATAATTGATTGATTGATTGAAAGATAAAGTTAATATATTTCCCTCAAACCATTTATTAAGGGAGAAATAAAAAATACACAGAAAGCAGGCGGATAAAATGAGAAAAATAATAGCAAAATCATATTAATTCATGATATTATTATTGATTTATAATTTACTAAAAAGACTAGTCTAATATATATATTGACATATAAATTTATTTGATCAAAGATCTAAAAGCGGATGCATATTTATATATATTTTTAATAATTTTATCATAAAGTTTTTATTTTTATCGGAAGATGTATTAATATGAATTAAAACCATTGAGAATAAAAAAGGTATGATTAATATATATAATATTAAATTATAAAAAAAATTCATAATTTTTACTTAAGCCTATTTATACCTAATTTAAGTGTTTAATATTAAAGTATTTTAAATTATAATTCATGTTCTTTCTAATTATAATTAAAAAGTTTTTCCAGTTTAATAATAGATAAAATATAAAATTATTTGAAAAATTTCAACGTCGTGTTATAGAAATGTTATTTTTAAGGCATAATTGTGCTTTTCTTTTTTATAGCTTTATGAATATTTGGTATGGAAGAGCACGCCGACACCTGCTGAGTGTGTGAGAGCTCGCTGACACTATGTGAGAGCTAGCCGTCAAGAACAAAACGACAACTGTGAGAGCAGGACGACATGTGTGAGAGATGAGAGGGTGAAGTGAGAGCTGGACGTCAACACCCGAATCGTCTTAGAAAAGTCCTTCCCTTCTCTTAATATTTTATCATTTTCTAAATTTCTATAGTTTTAGTCTTTCCGACGCATTAGTTAGAAGCGCGTCTTATATGCTTCATAATGCTGCAGTCTTCATAACAACTGAATCAAGTATAAAAGCCTTTGCTTTATTTTAGTGTTTTAAAAAAGAATATTCTCCTTACATTGCATAAAAAACGTCAAGTTGCCTAAACTGTAAACTTATGCCATCCCTGGCATATAGACTTCGAAAAAATTATTAATATCATTGTTATTATTAGGTTCCTTTGCATGTGTCAAAAACTTTTCGACAAATAGATCTTCTTAAATAGACTCACTTGCTAGCCTCGCATGCATTGATTACTTATAATAGATCTTTGTCCACTCTTATTTCTAATTATGATGCAGCTATCCACTACCTTTATATTGCCTCCTTATAATATAAAATTTTATGATCTCACTGTAATTCTTCAGTGATGTTGTCAGATCATGCATCGACACATGTTTGACTCATCTATATTAAAAATTTTAATTAATCTTAAGTGCACTTTTAATTTTTCTGTAAAATTTAGTTAATACATGAGGCGATTCCTGAGTTTATTATTGAAATTAATCTAAATTAGAGACAGCATATGAAGTATAACAAATACTTAGCATAATTATAATTAATTTATTTTTGATTTATTTAAAATTGCTCTGATGGCAGACGACATACCTTGAGAAAAAAGTAATAAATGTTATGAAAAATACAATATTCCCCTATACATTGAGCTTACTTGCCGTCCTAGGTAGACATTTGGGTCTCCGCAAAATGTTTTCAAGAGTAGTTTTTGCCTCAATTTGTTTTTGAAATTGCAAAGGTTCCTTTTTTGATTAAAGTTAAAATTAATTAACTTGTATAAAAACTTCTATACTTTCTTAGTATCCCATTATACATACCATATATTGCAATAAAAGTTCTCTCCTATTAGTCAAGAGCATCGACTGGCAGTACACGCAATTTTTACTCTCAAGGTTAGCTCCTCTTTATTGTGCGTATTGTAAGCTCCTATTTCCAATTTCCACTATAAGACTTTTTGTTTTAAATTATACATGAGATTACAATATATCGAGCAAGCACAAGGATTCAGAGAAGAAACTTTCGAGTTTTTTCTAGATCACATAGGATTTCCTGGCATGTTCCCTCGAAACTAAATTTTATGATAGCGTGCATGAGTCAAATACCAAATCTGGACTTTTCAGTATACGGGTGACCAACTTATAGTAAGAGTTGATGGATGTGTCAAAAGTTAAAGAACGAGAATCTCTAATTATACTATCTGGATGGTTTAAGCTCCAGTTTTAATTTTTGAACCGCATAAAATAATAATTATGAAAAATGAGAGAAAGACCTTAATTTAAAATAAAATTCAATAATTTAATTCAGTTTTAATATTAACTTAAAAATAAATGGAAAAAACAGAACAGCCTTGTCATCTTCCCACTCACTTTCATGTAAATCTTTATCTGTATGGATTAATTTTTCTTATTTTAGTATTTCTATTCTTTGCTGAAGCCTCGTCTTGTCCCTTCAAATTCTCTGTATTAAAATAAATTCAGATATTTAAAATGTAAATTACAAAATTATTGTGAATGTAATCCTGCATCATCTTCGACTAACAAGTTTTCCATTTTTTATTTATAATTACAAATTTAATTTTATCAATTTCTTATTATGAATTATGAATAATATCAATGTAAATTTTATTATATTATCTCTAAAATAGTTGTAAGGAGAACTCAACTTTACTACTATTTATAAGTTATAACTTTTATTATATATTAAATACTTCTTATTATATAACTGAATTTTAAACTCCTTAATTTTTTATTCTAAATTACAATGCACTTATATTTGTTATCTTTTAATTGAGTAAATGCTTGACATTGTTTTTAATATCAACAATCAAACATAATGTTATAGTTTTTATTGGATCGATACGCCTGTTTTACACAAATTGGTATTGATCTACGTTATAATAATAATTTTCAAATGAATTCTCTTCTTAATGAAAAAAATTAATTCATTGAATATATATATATATACACAAACCTATTGTTTAAAATATGCATTGAAATAGTTGAACCTCTTTTTTATTGATAATTATATATTTTATACATCGCAATTCTAATCAACCAAAGCATTATATTGTACTTTTATATTATATATTTTATGCTATGTTTAAATAACTAAGTGACAGGAATTAATATTTGCTACATATTGGAGGTAATTTTAGTTAAGAAAACAAATCATTGTGAAACAGCAATACAATTCATTTTTTGAAAGATGATTAATTAACTATTTAATAATGATCTAAATTCACAATTAGTTGTTGAAATATAATGATTTATGGGAAATATAAATTTATATTCTTGAACCCACCACATATGGGACTCATCTATGGAGAAGCTTGGATTATTAACTCCTTCAATTTATTTTTCATTAAAATTAATTTAAAAGAAATTGAGTACTACCCATTAACACCAAATTTATCACTTTATATAATGTCATTTTATGATATCAGTTTGGGATGGCTAATTTCAAAGCGAACACGAGTAAATGATTAAATAACACTTTTTCCATTGTTTAGCATATCCTTTTTTGCTTCTCGATATACGAGACAGCTCTTATTTGATTACAACTAAAGTCTTTCTTTGTAGTTTTTTATATATTTAGCTTAACCAGGCTAGAACATTAAAGAAATTAATATCTATCAAATTAAAAATATGGATCAAAACCACCAAATGGCTATGAAAGCTTATATATTTGAGTTATAAATCAATGATTAGATTCTAAATACATCTAAAGTATCGATTATTGCAAATGTATGATGATAAGTATCAACACACAATTCAACTTTAAACATAAAAACAATTATATTTATTGTATTACTGATGATAATTATGATTATTTTTTGTATGGTTGATTTCTATTTAAAACATAGATAGAAATTAATATTTAATTAAAAAATATTGAATAACTCAGCATTCAATATTATTGATGAAATTAGAATTATCAAAGTAAAAAAATACATTAAAATATGTTTAACTTTCTATATAATGTTATTCAAGTTGATTTATTGGCAAGATTTTCAACTTATATGACTCCAAAAATATGATAAAAATGAATTAATGCTTGTCACAACCGATTAAATTGCAACTTCAATTTTTTAATTAAATAAGTATCATTAATTGCTTCATCTTTAACTAGTTTTTTAATAAATATATATTTAGAGTAAAATACCGAAATATTTTACAGAAAAAGGAAACTATTAATTAAGCTTAATTCATAAATTAGAAAGTAATATAAAAGAATAATTTTTTATCGTATAAGAGATTTGGTAAAAAATAATATAAAATATAATTATTATCAAAAAGACTATTAAATTTTTAGGCTTTGTGTTGTAATACAAAAGAATAAATTAAATCTAATTACACAAAACGTATAAACGTTTTACAATAAATTATTAAGTAACAAATTCTTAAATTCTCAAATAATAACATCAACAATCATTTTATAATAAAAGTATTATTACAATGACTAATGGGAGCACTAATTATTTTGCCTTCTCTCATAATCAAATTTCGCATTTAGTATTATAAGTCTAAGCCATGAGTCTAGTAAACGCTTTTTGAATGCTAAGAAGCTTAACTCCAACAGAAATCAGTACTTTAATGAGAGAAATTAAGTTGTAAATTTCTAACATTCTGATACTTACTCCTTTTTGAACAATTATCTCTGGTTTCCCAATGATTATACTAGTGCCTGGCTACCCCCAATAGCTATGCAACTGTGCATTGCAATATTTACGATTCCAATTCTTAATTGAGTTACCTAAATTACTGGGTATCTTATTTCAAAATTTACTTGTTGCCATAGGTATTTATAGCACATGACAAAGGCATTTTCATAATTACTAAAAAACAGAGGGTGAAAGATATTTATCACAAGAACGATAGAATAATGATAAAGAAGCTCCATAACTACTTCAACTAAAGCATTATTTTACTTCAACTAAAGCAAAATTTTTTAAAAAAATATGGAGAGAAATAGTGATTGCATTGTTGGGACGTCCAAAGTACCAGAGTAGTTGAGGTCTAGATTGAAAAACTAAATAGCATTTCTTAAAAATGCAATAAAGCGGCTCAGGAATACTTCAGAAACTAAACTATTATAAGTCTTTTGCTAAAGAGAGTCTACCCATGCGAACAAGAAATCGCCAAAATTATTCAAACTCAACTAAGCTGAAATCAAAATTTTACTTGTGGAAAATGGATTTTATAACAAGAGAAATTGTACCTTTCACTAATATAAATTCTCAAAATACCTAACTTAAGATCAAGAAATGTGCAAAGTGGCTTGAAGCAATGCAATAAAGTGGTTCTGCAAAATAAAAAAGAATTAATTGCTTCTCTACTTAGAATCTCTCCAGCTTTAAGCCTCTACCTCCCTTGATTTATCTCTGCAGATTTAAGTGGTAATTGTATCAATTGCTAATATTATATCTTGTGAGTCTTCGATTTCAAATCTAAGTAATTACACGTGCCTATAATTAGAATTAATAATAAACTTAAAAAAATGGGAGATCAAACGAATACGTTGAAAAGAATTGGCAATATTGTAGAAGGTGTTGCTTGTGCCTGAAAGATACTTTATTAGTTAAGGCGAATGAAGATAATATGCTGGTATAAATAGAGCTGTAAGTAGCTTTTTAATGGAGCATCCTAGCATTACGTAATTAGAAGAAATTATCCCTAACGATCAAAATTGGTGACTAGGATGAAATGTCGCTTCAAAGCATAAAAAAAAATACACCAAGCTGACAGAATTTCAGCTCTAAAATCTCCTATTAATCTCAGATAAGAGCTCTCCACTCTTATAAATGCGAATGATAGTAAAAGAGAATGCGAAGTCTTAGATAGAAAGCCTAGGAGATTATTGTGTAATTTATCTGCTCAATCTTAAATAATTTTATGCTCATAATAATTATAAATAGCAAAATAAGTAAATTACACAACGAAAATCATTAATACTAACTTTGTATTTTTGTAAACTAAATTTTATATTCATTATTTTTGCTATTTTATTTATTTTATTATCTCTCTATTTTTAATTCTTTTAATAACAAAATTTTGTATAAAAATGTTAAGAATTAGCATTGAAAGGCAATGGATAAAATCTTTTTCATTTTTCAATGTCCTAAAATACAGAGAAAAGAAGCAATAAGAGACATATTGTAAAATATATGATTTATAGTTACTTTTTCGAATTAGTGGAAAGGTGGTTTAATAAAAATCAGAGACAATGAAGATTATATAAAATTCCTATAATGAATGAAGGTAATATAGGGGCAGAATAGGCAATAGCTAAATAAATTTAAAGGGAGATATTTAATGGTGTTGAAAGGAGAAGTGAAACCATTTATATGACGGATTAAAATGAAGAATATAATTCTGCGTGAAAAAATTAAAATGAAGATTATCAATATGACAACTAAAATAATGGAATTGTTCCAAATCGTTTAATGGGAAATATTACTTTAGTAAATATGGATATAGAAATGGAGGGTCATAAATTTGCAGTTTGCTGAATTAAAAAAAAATCCATTTCTCACAAATTTTCAAACTTGTATAATTATCAAATTATAATCCAAAAATTAACGAAGCTTGGTCGACAGTGAAAACTTCTAATAAATGAAACATAGCCATTTAAAACTAAATATAAGTAATAAAAACTAAAAAACTAATTATTACTAACATTTATTAAAATTAAAATATACTAAAATAAAGCACAATCACTTATATAAACTTTATAGGAATTTTAAAAAGGAAAAGAATTTTATATTACAAAGATGTGGCAGATTTTAAAAGCGTTTAAGAAAAGCTTAACGTATTAACAAGACTTCTATGTGAAGGATAAGATTAACAGTCAATGAGGAATGGAACTGAAAATCAAAATAATCTTCGTTTTTATTAAATGATGAACTTATAGGATACATTATATATACTTGAAGAAGGAGTTCAGCTCAATGAATAGATAAAATAAGGTATGGAAAGTTATAGTATTTGAGGATGACTTATAAATAAATATCAAGATGTCTTTCATTGTAAAAAAATCATAAACTTTTTTAAAAAAATATAAAGAGTTAGAAAATCCAAAGATTTAACTAAAAATAGATGGAATTTCTTCTTTGTTCAATGAAATCAAATTAATAAAGTTTTGAGCTTAAAATATATTTAAGCACAAGTGATTTACTTTAATTCTTTATGATGAAAAGTTATTTTATGAATAATATCAAAGTTTGGCAAGATCTATTATCCCACTAAGTAAAATACAGGCATAGATGTATAGTTTAGATCCTTAGTACTATATTAATTTACACCTATTAAGTAACAATTTAATAATTGAGGCTAGACTAAATTAAGAAAATAAAAATGAAATCAAAATTAATCACAAAGAATTATGCGAAAGATATGTTTAGAGAATACTAAGAAATGCAACTCTGATAAAGGCTTCATTAATTAATTTTAAGTTTAAATCATATTTTTAGCTATGAGCATTTAGTATAGCATAACCAATGAAAAAATAAGTCTAATAGAAAGAGAAATAACTTCAGATAGAGATAAACTGTTTATAATTAGCAATATTATGGAAAAAGGTAATCAGCAAATGAAAATCTTATTGAGTTGTGACATGTTTAAATTAATGTAATATTTATAAAAAGATTGTAAATTAAATCACATTTATAATATATAATTAACTCAACAGGTAGCCTCACTAAATGCTCAAAAGTAATGAGAAAATTAAAAGATTTATTTAGTCATTTATAAATCATAATAATATCGAAAACGATTTAGATGGGCCAGTTTTAGATGATTTGTAATCATGAATTCCATGAATATTTCTTACCAGTAATTTAATTATTAAGAGTAATTTTTGCAAAATAAACTGGATAAAGAATTTGATGAAGAAGAGCAGAAGAAATACTCCATGGTTTTAAAAATTATATAAAATATTGCGATTTGATGCATTGGATTAAGAGGAGAGGGAAGGTGGATGGCAGCTCAGAATTATGAAAAGAAGTAAAGGAGAAATGATTAATTTGAGGAGGTGAAGAATATGATGAATCGCAATGAAGAGAGACAAATTCAATTGAAAGAATAGCTATCTACTGTTTTATAAATATTAAGAAATCTTTTTTCATGTGTAAATATTCAAAATATGTAAAAAATTTCATTTTAATTTGTAAAATGACTTAGAAGTTGTAATAACCTTTATTATTAAAA